>JARWCS010370158.1:0-10288 GCA_034783895.1 Geukensia demissa | reverse complement strand
TTGTTGAAACTCACTTCTCCCTTTCCCTCCTGAAAGGGAGAAGTCACTTCTCCCATTCACTGAATCCTAGATTATGTGATTTAATCTTTTATCTTTTGTTCAATGCAAAAGTCTATTATCTATCAATTATGTATTTCCGATTCTGTCATCATTATCTTCCCTGCTATACAACTACGGCTATGCGAACATTACAGAATATGGTACTCCTGATTAATTAACATTTTTTTACCTTTAGACCTAATTAAATCATACCAATTAGTGACATGATGTGAAATTACCCTCGGGCAGTTATTTTCTTTATTAGTTGCTCAGGTGAAGTTTATTGGAGCAATATACAAAATGATGGAATACCCATGATCTAATATAGCTGATAGCCATAGTTTAAATTAAGGGAGGTAATTCAGAGTGAATTGGAAAGTGGTCAATTGCACAAATTTTGTTTCAAAAATTGTAAATTTATGATATTTTCATTCTGCAATAAAAAAAGTTCAATTTGATAACCCTTTTTTAAGACATTTTGGACTCAGATTTCATTTGACATTTTGGAATTCAATGTATTTTATATTGACCACTTTTCAACTTGCTCTGAATTGCCTTACTTGATTTAAAACTCTACTAGACCCCGTGGGAATATCACTAACCCTTTTGTTGATTGCTCCAATAAAAAACTTTACCTGCGAAACTGTCAGATTAACAGTGTATATTTTAATTCCTGTTTATAATGGATTTTGCTGCCTAGCAACTTTATCTGCCAAATAAAATTGGTAATTTTGGTCATGACAAAGATGATTGTGCATTCTGTAAAAGATTAATTTACTTAAATGAGAAAATTGATTTTTTTAAAATTTCATCCATTAAAACTCAATGGGAAATATTTCTAACTGGACAGGTCCGTTCCAAGGTAGGATCTGATACCTAATCCAGCAAATTCCGTCAGCAATCCAGTCGTTAGAATCTAAGATGACAATCCTAATGTAAACATCCTCAAAATATTAGCATTTCACACTGGATATCCAAATATCTTTGACAGTTCAAGCAAACCAGTCTTAGTAAAAATTTAATATTTTTGCAAGTAACAACCCCAATAATAGAAAAACATTTATATTTACCACACTTCTGTAATGTAGAGCTTGCTTCACTCTCTTATAAACCTCATTTTTTAAGTACCAATCAACTTAAGAATCATATGTTTTTTTTCCAAAAAGACAATCAGTGTGAAAAATGATAAGATACTAAAGTACGTTTCACTGAACTGAGTCTCTCATATTTTGGCTGTTATTTCTTAAAGCATAAACAAAATCTGAAAAAGAAATTTAGAATGAGATTTAACTATCTTATCGGCAATAGAATTTGGTGTTCGAAGTATCACAGATGTCGTTGTTTGTCCTCTGCTCATTGCATTTCTGGTACCGCCAGGCTTATTTTTTCTGTCATTACGCATAAATATAAATCATTAGATATAAAACCTAGCAAAATATTTTTTATTTTCTAAAATTCACAAATTATGTGAGCAAAAATCGTAATAATGGAAAACGCCAAAATTTCCCTATTTTCCACATGAGTGGAGAAAAAATAAGAATATGTATAAAAATTTCGAAATATACAAAAGTTACCGGAACTTTTTCTCCTTTGTGTTTTATAACAATTATGAAGATTCCTCCGAGGGACTTTTCTTAATTTAATAAAAAGTGAGAGACTCGGCTCAGTGAAACATACTTTAGTAAAATTTTTAATTTTGATATATTTAAATTTAATCATTTAATGATCTATGAGCTAAATTTTTTGCCTAACTGCATGTTTTCGGGAGTTATTGGCTGAAAAATTTACGAAGATTTTACTGCAAAATTATTTCCCCTGTTAAGTTTCACAGTGCATTCTTTGGAAATTACATCTTTCATGAATAGCTAAAAATACAAAACTGACATCAAATTTTCACAATGACTTGCATGTTAAACCAAATACATGTATGATGTTTAAATATTTACAGTAATAATATTTTCAATATTGGATTTATAATTCTGGATAAAAGATAATAGCCATCAAAATATTTTTATTAAAATTGACTTATGGTCTTAATGGGGAAATTTTGCCTCACACATGAATGTTTACACATGACAAAAAAATCATGAAATTAAAAATATTATTTTGGTCGTCATAAATGTATATACCCTCTTGGGGTGCAATACCCATCAAATGCTTCACTCAAAACAAGTACCCTAACCAGAAGATATGCATTACACCACTGAGGGGATTTTTAATATAAGTATAATATTCCATTAATGCATTGTCCAAGCATCATGGTTGTCAATGTTTTATGACATTCATTTATATGAACTGAAAAAGAATTGACAATGATTAAGCTCATTTAATTCACAATGCTTCTTGTTGCAAGCAGCAGTTCTTTCTATCAAATTGTTTTTTAGCCTATATATCATTTGGTAGCCACCATAAAATGGTTTTTTGTTTGTTTTTGTAATCTTGTAATCTTGTAAAAGCGGATATATGAGGATTAACAATATGTCCCCTTATACTCATTTTATATTTTATGCATAGTTGCCAAGTCCCACCAATTAGTGGGTCACACCCCTCAAAATGCATTTACAACCAACAGCTCCCATGACCCAACATTGGGTCCAAAAAATTTGAAGTTTCACCTAACACTCACTATAATGGGATTTTTTTTTTACTTTTCTGGATTCAAGCTGGTCTTAACAGATACTTAAAGAATATCCTGAATTTGGTAATAGATTTAACTATTAGAGGTAACATATTTAACATGTTTAGAATTTTATCACAAAGGTATGAAGACTCTGAAAATGAAGTTATGTGCTAGAATCCAACATTGGATGGTGGCTTTTTGGGTCATGATCATCTAAATCACTTTCACATGTTGACAGTAATATTCCGCCAGACTGTTTACATGCATTATTCTTTAGAGTTATTTTTTTAAGATATACAATGGCTGCTGTAGCCATAGACCCAAGAGTAGCAGCCATCATGGCCAAACTGGAAGAGGAAGAGAGGTTGTCCGAGGCAGAGGAGGAACAACAGAAAGAAAAGGTCAAACTTCCAACAAATCTTGAGGAATTTCTGGCAGCAGAAGAATTGGTAATAAAGTAATGTTTGTATCACTGAGTATAAAAGAAGATGACTAAATGAATGAAAAATATTCAAAATATAATGTGTTAAAACTGACCACGTTTAATACTTACTATTTTTTTTTAAATGAATCTTTTACCAAAGTGGTCAATTTCTGCAGATATCAAGATAAGATGTGGTTCAGTATAGAAAGGTCTTCCTGTAAAAACATTATTATTTAGACATGACAAGCATTATAGTGGAAATTTTTGTGACTGCCTTTACTAATTTGTGAATTTTATATTTTCAGGAGGACTGGCCGTATCCAATGGCAACAGAAGGTCCATTAGATCTTGAGAATGAAGCTCTTTTGTTAGGATCCAAAGAAGATATTGCTGAAATTATAAGGGATTCAGCTCGTATCCTTCATTTTCATTTTTTTTCAATTAAAAAAACTGAGTTTTTTTTTGTAAATTTTATTGAATTTACTTCAATTTGTGGAATAATTTTTACATGAGAAATTTGAAAAGATCTGTTAAATTAAAACCTGTTCAAAAAACCTAAAAAGCAAAAAAATTAATCCATAATAAACTTGCAAGGCCATTTTTACTAAAGTAAATGCAGTTCTTTCAAAAATATTAACTTTATAAAAAGAACTCATCTGTAAGATTTGTCACATTTTTACAATTTTTAACTTTAAATAGAAATTTCATGGATAGAGTTATCTCCCATTATTTGGTCATTTACTTTTAATAGTCTTGAAATTTTTAGCAAACAACATCAGTGTAATACCCTATGGCTTCCAATCCAAACAAATTAAATTGAATATGTAAGGCCTTTAATGATTTTTATTTGGGGTGATTTAGAGCTTTTCAAAAGGAGTGGTATTCAGCCCTGTGGAGACCGTGTATATCCTTCTAGAAAATTCTCTAAAACCTATTTATTAAAATAAAAAGTTTTATAGTATTTCTGATGTTCTCTGATATTTGCTAATGTATATTTTTACAGAATGGTACAAAATGTACAAAAATTATGAATTTAGAGTAACCTTGAAACAACAACTATTCACAATTTGGTCTATCATGCATTGATTGATTGCTGTTTAACATCCATTGAGCAATATGTCAGCCATATTCAGGACCAGAACAAGTTAGTAAACAATACTTAAAACAGGGAACATATTAATTGTGAAAAATTTTGACAGCGACTTGTTGTCGGTTGGAAGTGTATTCCATGAAGATTTTTTTATATTTAAGTGCTAGTGTACATTGGAATCAGGCAAAAAGTGATTCATCCATAAAAAGCCTACAGTAATTACGAAATTTAGTATTTTGTTAAGACTGTCTATTTATTTGTAAATTTGATGTCCATATTGCTGTCTCAGCCTGTTTATGGGAGATATAATTTACAAAGAATGCACAGCAAAACTTCAAACAGGGGGGATAACTCTAAATGTTGTAGTAAAACATTTGTAAATGTTTCAGGCATCTCCTGTGAACAGACAGTTTTGCAAAAATGGCAGTTTATTCTGGCATTTTTACATTACCTTGAAATAATTTAAATATTGAAATAAAATATCTATAGCCTTTTCATGGGTACATCACATTAAGCGGAACTTGCATGATTATAAGGTGGGCTGGTAATTTGAAAGGATTGATTCTGACAAAATAATTTATCATGTTGTGTCCAGTATGCATATTTTTGTAAGAAATCCTTGACCTGAAACAGCAATTGGTTTACACATGATGGAGGATTTAGAATCAGACCTTGAAAAACTAGAAAAAAAGCTCAAATTTTATGCTGACAAGATACTGACTGAGCCAGATGAATATGAAAAGAAAGTAGAAAGACTGCCTTTTTCTTCAGCAAGAAGTATGTTATCCTACTCTGTGTCTGTAGTATAATGCAAAAATTGTTTTAAAAATGGAATTATACCCTACCCCAAAGACAATGCCTTCTAACCTTTCATACCACTGTTGAACTGAATTATTATCCAGAACCACTACAAATAATGAGCACTCTAGCTTTCTTTACCAATTAAACCCCAAGGATTTGGATGGAATGATTTTGAAGTGGCGTTAACTGAAAAAACTAAAACAAACAAGTTTACATTAGAATTGAATTTTTTTGATAAATCAATTTTATGAACCCTAGTGGAGTAATTTTTATCATTATGGACAGATTAATACTGGTAAATTCATCTTCTGTCCTTGTAAAATGCATTGCACGATCTCATTTTCCTCGTAAACAATGTCTTAAACCAATGAAAACCAAACAGAACAATGACAATCCCAGAATTCTGTGGCATTTCTGAAACGGTCTATTTTGTAAGTCATAATGGCAGGTTTCTAGCCCACTCAGAACTTAATTAACTGGTAGACAGTTTTCTATATGTAATTTTTAAAACTTATTTGTATAATTTCAGCCTTTATAACTGAGATGACGGATTCTGATGCAGTCAAGACCCACCACAGTGCTAAAGTATCTAAGAGTCTTGTAAGTTTTAATTTCTCATAGTGTCTTCTTGCATGAAGCATGTTATGAATTGATTGGAGATTTAGGCTTCAGATAACTTACACTATGTTAAGTTAATAAGGTAAAACACATAAACTTTTAATCATATCAGGTTTCATGATTGGTATATTACATACACTTCTATTTTCAGGGTGATTCTTAGAACCTACAAAATTTTAATTTACAGAGTTTCTGATCCAATATTTAAAACTCTTTTTTTTCTGTAAATATGCACATTTATTGTTTTCAAAAGCACCTTCTTTTTTCTTTACCTTGTTTCACACAAATACCTCTTTAAAATTTTTTGACACAACATATTCAAGCTTTGTATCAAGCACTAATTTTCCCTCTATGCAGTTGACTCAAATGAACCACAGAACTGCTTTTGCCTTATTATTTAAATGATTATTACATAAAATATGAGAATATGAGCTTTATGTCAATTATTGAAAAAATAGGGGAAAAATGAAATTATTTGGCTACCTGCTAACATTATAATTTAACTTGACAATACAGTTGTACCAGTATTTTTGGGTCTTTACAAGCCTAAAATTTTGAATTTTTAAAAGATATTCTTAATTACTGGTATGCTTGTTTGAGTTAACAACAGTCATCTGTATTTCATTTAACAAACTATTTTTAGAAGTTATTTATTAGAATGAATGATTAGTTAATGATTTATTTGTATGAAATGTACAGGACTCGAAAAGTGGGGTAAGTACAGCCAGATTGAGATGATGTGTAATGATTTACCTCCCTTTATGGGAAATATAATTAATTCATATAAAGTTGTCTCCCTTGTGGATGTGACCAGCAAGTTTTACCTGCTAATATATTCACCGTTTGTTATGTATAAATGTCCATATTTTTCGATGTTTGCCATAAATTTATTGGCCCCATTTCAAGTTAGAGCATTTTGACAAATGAAATTCAGATCAGAGAGAAGGTTTTGTGTGATTTTAATCATTTTTTATTGAAAACTATCAATATGACTTGTTTCTTCATAGAGTTTATTTAATATATTTAATATTAGCAATGATCCACACTATGAAGATTTCCTTTTGATTAATCTTTCTGTAAGACCCAAAAAGACATCTTTGACTGTAATTATGCTAGCAACTGTATTGACAAATTTTGGTATTCTTCTATGTATAAAACCCCTTGTTTAGTGTTAAATGAAAATTTTCACTGCACCTATTCAAAAGAAGTACCGTATTAACAAGTGCTCACATCACAATAAGAGAAAATGAAGTTGACATTGAGAGAAATTAACCAAAGGGAAAGGCAGTCTATGTGAATTGTTTTTTTCGACACTTGGTCTGATGAGGCTTAATCAGTCCAGGGGAAATGACTTAATGCCAAAAGTAATTTAAGCATTGGAATTTTTCCGGATGCATGGTTCAGTCATTTGAGAGGTATTTCTGGTAGGGACAGCAATTTTATGGGAAGTGATTGACAATCATTAGGTCTCACATAGACTAAAAAGGAAACCATTTGTAACTTCCATTTTGTAAAAACATAAAATTCTTGACCATAATATATAGATAAATTTTGTTATCTTTTAAGTTCTCCACTTTTTAATTTTTTTTTATACCAATGGTCACTTATGACCAAATGACAATTATAGGCATAACCTGTCCCACTTACACATTTCTTATCTTTTTCAGGGAATGGAATCGGTAGTGTATGATTAAGAAAATTGGCTAAAACTGCAATTTTTTTCTTAGGGTTTTGGGGGAGGACTATCAGAATAGTTATTTTTGTCACAAAGTTTCAGGCCCATAATTCTCAAGACCAATAATTACAAAGTGTTTATGAATAATCTCAGAAGTCTAGGTGAAATATTTTCTTGTCTAGCAAAGTGTAGATATTTTAAAGTGCCAATAATTGCTAGATAGTTCTGCTAGCAGTGATGGTAAGTGTAGGAGGCTAGTATACTGTATCTAAGTTAATGGAATATTAGATAGGATGAATAATGAAAATATATTTAATTTGTACAGATTTGGATTCTATCTGTGTTTTAAAAGAACATATATGTCATTTTTCTTTTTTTGTATATCATTGTATAAATTATGCCCATATTTCTAATCTTAGAAATGGGTGCCTTAGTGAAGCAGGAGATGCCAATCCTTACGGAGCACCTGAACTTGCCCCATGTTTTTCATTGATTTTGTTTTATTCAGTCATTAGTTTTCTGTTATGTTTCCATGCTATTGTTCTTATCAGTTACTCCTTCCTTTGGCCCTGGTCTTAGCTGTCTTTTGACTTAAGGTATTCATCTGCCATTTGGGTATCTTTTATACTTACACTAAGGTTTCTGAATAAGACATGGTTGAATTTTGGCAGATTTCCACATTTTTAAAATGACTTCAACTTTTAAAACAAAATTGATGAATGTTTATTCACATGTACATATACACTTCCAACTGCAACTATGGTTGGATTTAAAATGCTTATTAAATTTAATTTGTAGATTTTCATCCAAATTTAGTTGAAAAATAGGGTGGGAAGATTTTATTATACCCCTGAAAAAAAATTAGGGGTATATAGGAATCACCCTACCCTGTCTGTCTGTCTTTCTGTCTGTCTGTCCACATACATTGTAAGTACATCTCCTGGATTTCAAAGAAACTTTACATGAACATTAGTTACAATGTGTAGATATGCACATAGAAAAAAATTCATTTTGGCTCATTCCAAGGGCAGATAATCCATGGGGAGAGCAGGATTATCTTTTGTGAGTTTTGCTCACTGTCACAGTGTGTCTTTTTTTGCAAGTAAAGTTTTGAGAAAATGACAAAAAGTGGCTTTTTTGAAAATTGTATGGAGAGGGATCAGAGGGATTATTAAATATACTTTTAAACTTTGTTTGGCTTTATTAACTAAATTGAATTTTTGAATTTTCTAGACAATTCTTAGTAAGATGGACTCTGTAAGTTATTCAAATATTTACAGCTTTATAAAAATTGTTTTTGAAATCATATTTGCTCAGTTTTGTACAATTTGCTTTCAGTCATATATGTAAAAAAGTGATGACTAAAAAAAGCATAGGTTTTGTATTTGCTCGTTAAACATGTATATTCACCGCAAATAAATTTAGTGGCCATTTATGTCTTATCGTCAATGTTGTTCACTAATATGCTGCTCTATGTGTGTGTTTATATGTTATATACATTATAATACAAATAGGCACAATTTTTAGCATTTGAAGTTGAATTTTCTTCATGTTATGCAATGAGTTTTTTTGTAGGAATGATATATATATATAGATTTTTAAAATTTTTTGTAAAATATTAACAAGCACTGTGTTTTTATTGTTATCATTTTCACTATAAATCACAGTTTTTGTAAAGTATAGTCCCCCTCTCAGAGACCACCCTTTAGCAAAGACCACTTGCAGCAACATTTATTATGTGCATGTAATTTCATTTTAAATCACCCCTCAATAAAGACCACTTCTCATATAAGACCACTAATTGCTTTCTTAGAGGGGGATTAATGCAATAAGAAATATCAATAAATTAAGTAGATTAGTAAGAAATTTTTTTGTTGTTGCCAAGAGGAAGAGGAGATTTAAAAATCATGATTTTTTGTGAAGATTTTTTTTATGCAAAAAAGCGAAACTGGGTATGAGTTGCAATAAAAAACTTTCTTTTTGTGTCTTTATAAATCTTTTTTCAAGAATCTTATTGTCTGGGATAGATATATGACAGACTGGTATCCAACAATTTGAACATGAGAAAATCTATTTTAACCTATAATTTTATTTCCAATTTGTTGTAAAATGTAATTTAATTTCATCCTCACTGAACTGAGGAATAATTTCCAGAAGATCTTCTAGCAGACAAAAACTCTTAGTTAAATACAAAAGATTTTAAATTAATCCATAATTCTGACATAAAATGGATACTTTAAGGAAAAAATGACATTATATCTAATCAACATTGGTATATTTCCTATTATTTAATACACATAACTGTACATGTAATATATTAATTTGTTGCACTTTCCTCTTTATCACACAATAAATGTATATGAAATTTCATGCACCTTGTGAAGCAATATACTGGGTATACATATACTTTCTACTGAACATTTTGTGATAAATGTTATTTTTATTTATTTGTAGGATTTCGCTGAGTCCATGTTAGAAACACGGAAAAAGACAATAGAATTCTGTCAGTTTCCTGGTTTTCGTCACGGAGAACTGGTAGAATTACCGGCACAAATAGAATCTCTACCTATACTCCATAAAATTACCAAGGCACAGGATTTTAATGTAAGCTGTTCGAAAAGTATAACCATAACTTTTCAAAATATTTTTTTCTAGAGTCATAATATTTCATGCCTAGTTCACATTGAATGCGCATTTGAATGTGAATTGACAACATCAAACGTGTTCAATGCCCATTGAAAACGTTGAAATATTAAACATTATCTGTCTCTAAGGAACTTTGCATTTCAATAACACCATGGTTAAAAAAAGTTTTCCATCTGTGATGCCTTATTTGAACATTGCTTTTGTTTGCCCTGTCTTTGATATTGTTTTTGACAGTTTAATCTTCAATTTTAAGGGGGTACCATACACATAAGGGAAATAACTCTGTAAAAATCATCTTAACGTTTTAATCAAGTTTCATTTTATATTAAAATTAATGCATCTCTGTGATCAAAATTTTTGATGATGAAATTACTA
>JARWCS010370148.1:0-10289 GCA_034783895.1 Geukensia demissa | reverse complement strand
AATGATCTTTTGTTCACCTTTCACATTTCAACGTGCTGCGGTCGTATCATGCTGCGCTTGCGAAGCACCTAAGTTTTGAATAGCCACAAATTCTATGTTAATCTAGCTATGTACAAAATTAATTTTGACTATACACCGTCTACTGAGTAGCACGACACGTGCGGGTGTCAATAGTAGAGCAGGACTGCAGGACTTGCTTACCCTTCCGGTGCACCTGAACTCACCCCGGTTTTTGTAGGGTTCGTGTTTTTTTAGTGTGGTATTGTATGTTCAATGTTAGTCTTTCGTTGACCATGATCTTTTCTGTCTTCTGACTTTTAAAACGATTTCCGTCTGCCCCCTTTGGTATCTTCGAATTCCTTTTACATAAAAAAATTAAAAAAGAGTAAGACATTTCTTTTTAAAATGATCTTCTGATATTTTGTTAAGTGTGATTGTGTGTGAATGTTTGTGTTTTATGAATAAGCCATTTCATTCATGTGTATGTAAAGTCATTAAGAATTTTGTAAATGTCAAAATACATATATCAACATTATCAAATGGAATTAAATATTCCTGAAAAAAAATTGATTGATTGATTAAATGTTGCTTAACATGCAGCGACAAATATGTCATACATATTTAGGACGACATAATATTAATGAATGATGTTAAATGAATCCTGCTTTGTACTAGACCGACGGATTTTTGAAGTGCTAACTCACGAATGCAACAGTCCGCAGGGACTTTCAACTTTATCAACACATTTTTGTGACTATAGGGTCGACCAGCCTTTGCTCTTATATACTGCTAAAATGATGTGTGCTTAATTAGCGGAGACGCGGAAAATGCAAAAGGAGACTTATCTAAATAAACCAAATAGACCTTGCATAAGTTGTAAGATCACGTATTTAAGGTATTACAAAGCAAATTGAATATCTGAATTACACACTACTTTTAGTATAATACTGTTTTCCAGGAGCGTTTATCGCTCACCAGTTACCACATTGGTTGTTGCCACCCGCAGACAGAATAATTGTTAATTGAGAATCAAACACTGATGGGTCATCTTGTTTGGGTAGATTTTGTCTGAGGGTTTGAACCGGAGGGTCTCGCCCTTATACAAAGGTTCCTATGTTGAAATTCGTCAAACCCGTTTTGTCGCAGATGACTGTTTTGCTAAACTAGAGGCCCCTAGGAGCCTTATCGCTCACCTGACACCACGCCAAGAAATAATGTTGTACAAAATTTTAGTAGATATCAATTGGCTCAGTAGATTCTAAAGTGAATTACTTTTAGAAGACTATAACTAATTATACCGAGACAGGGATGTAACACATAACATTCCAATAAAGTTTGCCAAATGATCCGAGGTTAAACTAAAATCGGTTGTGTCGGCCACAATGGCAGGCGGGTATGGATGATGGACACAATTTTGGAAGAGGGTCATATCAAGAGCATTCCACCAAATTTTGATTGCAATTGGCTCGGAAGTTTCAGACGAAGATTTTTAGTGGATTTTCCATTGGCATGAAAACGAAAAGATATGGGGTAAATGTCAGACAGACTGCACTCCAAGCATGAGAAAAGCAGCGGAATTTACAAATCTGGAGGTCTCCACAAGGCCTTCAACAAGGGTGGAATACAACTCCTTGTGGAAAGCTCGATAGGGGGTACAACTGACCTTAACGATGACAGTTAAGCCCAAACATTGTTACAATGTATACAAATCAAGATCTCGATAGAGGACAACTGCCCTTGGGTAATCTCTGTTTTATTTTAATAGTTAGTCTTTTATTGGTTTTGTTTTCTTTGATTTTTTCCTTTGACCAGGTCCTGCAAAATTTAAGCTTCGTTTGCGTCTCTGCTACCTCAAATGTCCCCATTCGATTGGTATCGGTTCTCTCTGTCTGCTAACAAGAAGTTTGCAATTTAAATCAAGACCATCTTCGATGAGAATTCCCTTGATGGTGAAATCTAAACCAAGACCTTGGTTGAGAATACCTATCATTGACGATTATAATACCAAGTCCTCGTTGGTATTACAACTGATCTTAACAAATTAATCGAAAAGGACCACGTTGAAGGACATGTGAACTTGAATATAATCATTTAACCAACTAACCTTGACGATGATATCCAAACCTTGACCTACTTAAAATACAACTTACCTTGACGAAGTCCTAGGCATATTAACCAGACCCAGACCTCGTCAGAGGAAAATTTGCATTGATCTAACTCATTAGGAACAACTGACTTGGACTGATGGTATCCAACTCTAATCATCGTTAGAGAACAATTGATTTTACGATGATACTTAAATCAATCATTTTTAAGACGACTGACCTATTTCCTAAATTTCATACCAAGAGAACGCTAGAAAACATGTGACCCATCCTCATAATCAGGGGTCCTGTGTCACACTTGTCCGTCCCATGGACAAGTGTGGACACAGGACCCCCGACATTGTGCATCTGACCTTGACAATGATATCTTAATAAAGTCTATCCTTTTGGTATCTTTGAACTAAATTCTGTTTGGTTTTGATATTTACAAAAAAGGTCAGAAGAAAACACTTTAAAGTGACTATGTTATTCGTAAGATCTCGTTTAAGAACAACTGAACTAGATGATAGAATCCGATCAGACCTTGATAAGAGGACAATTATCATGGACGATGAGTTAAAAGACCTTGTTAAAGAACAACTGATTTTAACAGGGAATCTGAATGAAGACCTTGTAAAATTGATAGATAGATTGATTGCTGCTTGACGTCCAGTGAGCAATATTTTAGCCATATTTAATAAATCAATATGTAGACTGTTTGCAAGGGGCGATAAGGGAGGGACATTCAGACTGTCACTGGAATAAGTAACAGGTTGGATAGGATCGGAAAATTTAGCCTTGTAACTGGTTGCCTACTGATAACTTAAATGTGCTATTACATGGGTCTTTATCTTGATTAAGACGTAGCATATCCTAAACACGGGGCATCTATTTCGTCTCCCCCTCTGGTCGGATTGTGAATTTATACATCCCCTGAGAGGACTAGTACCCCAAGACGGAAATGCCTAACGCCTATTCTTTCCCCGGCACAACCTTTGCGAAGGGGAGTTCGAGCATTTATACATCCAGGTCAAACTAACGGACGCTCCTTTAGCAGAGGTTCTACCTGCAAGCGGAGAAACCGAACGGCCTATTTTTATACCGCGGATGCCCTCTTGAGGGGGGACTTCGTAAGAGTCAAATAACTTTGACGACAAAGAAATCTTAACCAAAATCCCATTTAAGGAATGCCGTCATTGATGGTGACAAAATCTAAACAAACCTTGTTCAACGATAACTAAACGATCTCCAAATTCAGCATTTTATTTTCTTGTTTTATGTTGTGGATCTTTGTCCATTATTGATGGTCTTAAGATAACCTGCATATGTTTGTAATTTATTTTTTATGGATGTCATAGACAATCATACATCTCATATAACTTGATAGGGTACAACCGACTTTGACAATGATATTTAAACCAAGTCCTGTAAATTACCTTTATAATAAAAACCACACCAAGACTTTTAAATTACTTTGACAATAATAATCAGACCAAGACCTGATTAGAAGGTAATTTGCATTGGCTCAACACAGACCTCATTTAGGGACAACAGGCATTGACAAAACATATGCACCTTGTGAGGAAACAACTGGCCTTGATATCCAAACCAAGTCCCTTTTTCAGGACAGCTGACCTTAACGTCATTATTTCAACCAAGACCCTGATAGGAGACAATGACCTTGACAATGATATCCAATTCATACCCTAACGTGTAACCGATGCCCCGATTATATCGATAACAATGAATTACCTGTGGATTTTAGTCTTCAATAATACTATCAGGTTTTATACACATGTTTTACAAAAAAAATCAAGCACTTTTCAAGGACGTTCAAGATCTGTTTTGGGGATTTCAAATATTTCTTTATAATTGTCTGTCATTTCCTGATCTTCAGCATTTTTTTAAGAACACAGGATTTCCATTTACTTTACTTTTGGAAAATCACTAATTGGATGGTGATTGGGAATCGGGAAAGTTTATTGACTGTTTCTCTTACTGAACAATACTTTCATCAAAGTTTTATTATTCAAGGAGATGTGCTATGATTGTCTATGACAAAGTCCTCCAAAACATAAAAATTATAAAAATACGTGTACAACCTTAATTCCTTCGACCAAGGTAAATTTACACACCATAAGGCAAGCTGTAAAAGGTCTCAAAAATAAAATGTGTTGATATTCAAATGTAACAATAATCGGCAAAAATAAGTATTCAATGTAAAACAAGTAACACGTTAACATAAAAACGATCTACTGGACTACAGGACAGGAACATAGAGTTTGTGGCTGGGTTTAACATGTTTGTGAGCGTTCACCACCTTTCTAACCTGCGAACGACATAAAAACAAATCATTAAAACCAACGGCATCAGATTTAACTTTTGAAGTAGATTTATATTATGTAAATATAACTATAAATACAACAAGAGACAACATGATGCAGCAACCTCAAAAAAGTACTCGCTATTTCTGACAGCTAGTTCAACATCCAAATACAACTAGTAACATTTCTGGTTCTCTCAAGCTACGACATCAATAAAATCGACAGCATGTAGGACAAAAATGTAACAAAGTATTGACTAATGTACACCAAACGAAATTTGCCACGACTTAAGTGAAATATATTGAAAGTTCAGCTATGAACACGACGGGTGCCACTAGTGGAGCAGGAGTTGCTTACGATTCCAGAGCACCTGAACTCACCCTGGTTTTTGTAGTGTTCGTGTTACTTCAGCTTTAGTTTTCAGTGTAGTGTTGTGTGTTCTGAGTTTTTCTTTAGTTTTTTTTTTGTTTGCCATGGTCTTGTTGGTCTTTCGACTTTCGAATTCTGTCTGCCCCTTTAGGTATTCTCGAATTCCTTTTACATTTACATTGATAATGGTCGTAATCAATATTAATTTAAACTTTACTGTTTGAACCGATCCATGCGAACAATAGTGAACAAGAATGCAACACAAATGTTATCACCTTTACAGCGTGGAATGCATTCCTTGTTACAAGTTTTCCCTTATCTATTATAGGTATGAGTTTCTTATTATTCATTTTTTGTGTGCTACTGTTTGTCAATTTCTCCTTTTGGCTACATAATGTTCTTTTATTTCGACAACCTTATTGCTGTTGTACATGGGTATGGTCTTTTCGGTTAGCTTCTAGTAACTGCAGTTGTTCTTCTAACTGTAATATCTTTTACTTTGAATTATAATACAAATTATTTTCAAAGTACAATTAATACCACGAAAACTTATTTTTGTTAAAGCTTTCCTCCCTGGATGACAGTTTTGTGTCTTGTAATTTCTATTCATGAACTATTGCAACTCGATAGCTTAAATACGTTTTAATGTTTTTCTTTATCTGGTTTTTGAATTATGCAGTAGCAAAATTTTTTCAAATTTGTTTCTTGTACACAATACGATTGGTCACCGTATCTGTTTATTCGGCTTATGTCACCCATAATTTGTAAACTTTTCTCTTCCTCATTATATCTGAATGTTCCTTCAAAGATCGCCTGACCCGGATTTGTTTGCAGAATTATCTGGTAATCTTGGTACGCAGATACCGTTTGACCATATTCAACCTTGTTATTTACTTCACTGAGTTTTTTCACATATGACAGTACTTTGGCTGACGTTACTAATTTAGACGCATCCATAACTTTTACCAAAGAAATATTACTACACTGAGGAAATTTTCTAAATATTTCATTCTGCCTTAAAACAAACATATTGGCTATCTTTAAAACGTTTTCATCAGTGTTTGAAACATTTTCAAATTCAGAACAAGTACACCAGTGAGGAAGAATTTCGGCATCTTCACATGTTCGGTCTGATGGTATTTCTTTAAAAAGACTTATACTTCTGTGTTTTTTGTATGATGTCTTAATGGGTGGATTAAAATCAAGTATTTCACGTAATGTTGCATAAATATCAAACGGTGTGGTTAATCGTCTTCTGTTGGTATTAAGATTAGTTTTAATTTTTGGATATTTGTTTAGAAACCAATTTGGCATAATTAAAAACATAAACGGTAATCGTTCTTCTAGTCTTCCTATGGAGGTTTGGCGCAATTTGCCGAAACGTATTCCGTGATCACTAAAGAAAAATACAACTGTCTTGTTTAAGGCATTGCTTGTACTTAGATCCATTAAGAATTTCAAATAAATTGAGTCAGCTTTTCCTGCATCTTCCAAAATATCATGTGTTAGTCTTGAGATGAAGGTAAATGAAAAAGTTGGCGAGGATGCAAATTTGTTAGCAAATTGTTTTAAATAATTAAGCATTATGTAAGTTTCTGCTCTTCCTTGTAAACAATTATGGCCCGTATTCCAAACATCAGGCAATATTTCGGCTGCAACAGAAAACACACGATTAAAATAATCGGTGGGGTATGTTCCAAATCCGGCTTTCTGATAATCAAATATTTGAATATTCGGGGCATCCTCAACATATAGTGTACGATATCCCCGCTCAGAAAAATTTTTCCAAATAAAATCAAAGTTTTCAAATGTGACGTTTGTCATTTCTTCACTCCATGGTAATTCTTTGGCAAACTTTCCAGTAGTCATTGGAACTATATTAACAAATGTGTTGTCTGCAACTTTATTATATCCAAAAAGTTCAAATGCTGACATTTTGTCTAACAAGTACGACCTTGTCTTTGGCATATAACGAATCATATTGTTTCGCGATATTGAATCCATACCTAGCATAAGTATACTCAATTCTTCTACCTTATTATCCGAATATTTTTTTCGTTGTTCATAACATCTTTTCTCAACTTCGGGTTTTATTTGGATAAATGAAAAAACGTTCGTGTAAATAACCTTTTTCCTATTGCTAAAACATCTAACTCGCACAAATTCATCCTTTACCGAAATATTTGTGAAAAATGGTTCACTTTCATTTACAAACTCATAAAAATTATGATCCTTTATTTCGTTTGGTGGTCTCCAAATCACATCATACTTGCAATATTTTAAAGATGGTAGACGTCTTCGTACTAACTGTTGATTAATGTAAATACTCTGATTTTGAGCATAAACTAAATCTTTATTTTTGTCACATTTGAATGATGATTTTTTTCTTATATGATATTTAATAACTGGATCGAAAGGATCAAACGACGGAATTCTACATCCCGTTGTATCAATTAGATACGCATGGTCCGATAAAGAATTGACAAAGTGAATTGATCTAAAATATTTTTCAAGAAACATGTAAAGAACACACACGATAAATATAATTATGGAGGCCAGTACAACGAGTACTCTTCTACCGTTGATATTCATCGCACCATAAGCTATAAAAGAAAACAATGTGTAGAATAAAAAATAACTGTGAGAGCAAGTCATTTTTTCAATAAGGCATATTTTGTCAATGTAAGCTATATATACATTGTATATTCCCAACATAAAGTTTTCATTCGGTCGTTTTATTTAAAGTTAACTACATGTATTGAGCTTTATGACAATAGTAGTTTGCATTATAGCATTTGATCATGTACAAAACCTAATGAAAACTACATGCATATCCATTTAAATTGATTGTATTACGTCATGATTGTCGCTATAACGACGGAACATAGAATGACGGTAAATTAAGCGTCAATTCAATACAGAAAATATATATTAAGAAAGCAAATGAATGCTCTCAGTCTCAGTAAAATTAGTTTATCTTAAAAACAAGATACGCATATATTTGTTTTATATACAGAATATTAAAATGCGAATATCAGTCAATTATTGATATTTCCGCGTGCAGTCAGTTTGTCACTCTATGCATTTTAAAATAAGTACATCACACCAACTTCTGTAGCCTACAGTTCATATGACATTCCATAAATATGATTTGTAAATTTCGGATAAATACTGATTAAATAAATACTATTGAACAAGTCTTACCGAGTGATGTTTTAGACAGCTTTCACCATGGCAAGTTGTCATCAAGTCAAATGTTTTTAACACAGTATTAAATCGTCAGACATACTATTTTTGACGAAGTCATGCGTCGAGATACTTGATGAATCTCACCATAATTTTTGTTGCAGTTACTGCAAGCATTCATTAGAAAGCATGTAAGTTTGTTAAGTATATTTATCATTATTCGGGTACTCTAGGCGGATTGAGTTATTTTCTAATTGATTTTTAAAGTTCGCCTGTTACTGCTTTTATTTCTTTGATTTTTGCCTTTGACAACTCGTTTGGGTAGTGTTAGGATCCAACTAAACTGGTTGAATTCAAGCACATGTAGCTATCCCATGTCAGAAATTGCGGTAATAGGTTTGTCTTTGAGTTAAATCTTTGTGACATGTTCATTTTTTTGTTCAGGTAAGATCAGTATCATTTTACTTATTGACCATTTTTGTTTAATTTGAGCGATTATGAGTTTTCCTTAGGGAGTGTAAAAGGCCATGTACATTCGTAAATTTCCTCTGTATTTCTCATTGATGAAGTGCATATACCCCATATCCACTCAATTTCATAATCAGAAAACCATACAGTGACAACATTTCAAACATTTTTTGTTCTTGTTGTCTTAAACGACTTTCAACTAAAGTCTTCAAAATGTGTAAAAAAGAAAACGAAAAAGAAGAGATAGATTACTGAGAATTTTCAGATACCATTTATTTGACTAGTTTCTGCTTCGCTGCCAGCACCACTTTACTTTGTAAATATTCAAAAAATGATCTTAATTGATGGTTAATGAATAAAAAATGATGCTTAGAATTGATATAGAAAGTGGAAATCATTTCGAAACAAATCACTTCACTTTTTATTAAAAATGGACCATGCGGAAAATTCGAAATAGATATTATTAAATTTGACAAGATAAGATTCTGCCCACAAAGATTTGCTTGTTGTTTGAAGAAAAATATATATGTACAAAAGGAAAGATATGTGAAAAATATCAAGGAGGCCGTTAAGAAACGAAAAGATTGTTAAATCTTGTTGAATCACTGCATCAGTCGCTGCAAGACCTTTAACAAGGGTGGAATGTTCCTTGTCACGAGCTGTACATCGAACAAACAAATATATAAAAATTGAATTTGTAAAATTATGGAAATCTTGCCCCCACTGTTATACATACAAGTACAAAAAAAACCCCAGAAACTTGAAAGGTTAATACTTACCAATAAACTCGAGTCCTTACTTTGTACAGTTTGGTAGTAATAAGAGCTTAGGTCAATTCCACCTGTATTGACTTCTACTGTAGGGCTATTTGTAGAAGTTGTCGGATGATACTGAAATTTAAAGAATTGTTAGCCTATTATACATTAGTACGTGTTTTGTTATATAATTTGTCATAAAATTCTTGCTAAGGAAAATTGGCTCGGAAGCCAGTTTTCACACAATTTGCCATAATTCTCCTTATTGCAAATGTTTAACTTAAGGGAAAATCGTCTTTTTCATTTAAGCATAATTCCATTAAGTTATGAGTGCCCTTGAATGCAAGTTTTTGACAAATCATGTAAATTTACAAAAATCCGCTTCATCTGCTTTCATCAACATTGTATGACAATGTAAAATTATTCAATATCTGTAAATATACAGTTGAAGAAAATGCCGTTATCGAAAAATCTCTACACGCATATTGCAAAAAATGGATAAAAAAAATTCGTATAAATTTCGGAAAAATACATTAATAAAAAAATTGTAATATTGGACATTGGTGCTAAACATTATGAAACGAATTTTACAGAAACAAGTACTACATCCCATGCTGTCACCAAAACAAAACATAAAGTTAAAGAACTTCATTAACGTATGTGTTTGTTCCTTCAGATAAAGCAGTCAATAATATTGAAAATGTCTGTCGAAAGTATTATATAGAGACATCCGCGATGAAATTCATAGTTCGAAAGCCACAAAATTAATAGAACAACAGATCGCTTGTAAACATCTAAATGTTACTAGCCAAATAAAGGCTTCATCTGACAATATGAAAGTTCAAACAATGTTCTGGCTTCCTAGACTTCATAAAACTCCATACAATGCATTTCTGCTTCTAGTAAATGCAAGTAATAAATATTACTAAAATTTATCAACTTAATGAAAGAGACGATTATCTATCAACTACATGTACTTTTGGGGTTTAAAATATTGTAATGATACCAGGCATGGGGCACCACGTATGTTGTATTTGGTTGTATCAACGTTGAGTTAGGGTCAATATTGATTGAACTGATTGTTGTCATGTCGTAATAATTGA
>JARWCS010370136.1:0-18190 GCA_034783895.1 Geukensia demissa | reverse complement strand
GGAAGCCTAAAACCTGCCTTACATTTTATTTGTCATGCCAAAATTTGGTCCCAAATTCTAATTGGTAAGTGCAACCTTAAATCCCTGTAGAGAAATTCAGGGACAGATAATAGTGTGTAAATCGCTTTTCCATAGTGTAAAGCATGAACCGTTAACTTGGGATAATTCTTTCTTTTGATTCATAATAAAACCAAAGGCGGAAACGCACATATAATTTAATTAAGCCTGAAATTCGCACTCCAGAAAAGCTTGACATGGAGTATAAAACAAATTAGCACATCACATTCAAACATTCAGAGATCAGAAATAGACCCTGTTCCTGTTACTTTGGGTGGAAAATGATATACTTTCCTGCACAATGTACCCCAAGGCAAAAAATTGAGTGGTCAGAACTATTGTGTCCTTGGCGTTAATATAGCTGGAAGATGTTCCAAGGTAGTGACAATAACAGGATCCCAGTATAAAGATCTATTTTCCACCCACCTCAAAATCCATGCATTTTCACATATTTCGATATTACAAATTCAACAATTAATGTGACAGTTTTATTATTGTGTGGATCAGGCTTATCAAAACCCACATTAGAAATTTTTGACACTTGTATGATACTGAAACATATTTATCATGTTTACCAGATAACTAAGCATCTAGATGGGTCTACATAAGGTAAATTCTTTTCGATGAAATTTTATACCATATCATTAATGCTTTTTCAGAAATGGAGCCTAAAGCAAAATTTAACCACAGTCAATGAAGCATAAAAATTAGGTGATGACCGATTTTTTAAAAAATCTGGGACATTTAAAACTTAATCCAACATATAAACGTTTGACCACTAGATAAGACATGCACCACACCATACTTCTACGTGATGGACAAATATTATTTTACTCAGTCAATGATTAACCTCAGATAAAAATATCAATGGCTTCATAGCCATATCTTGTATTTTTCTAGAGAAAAGTGGCTTCATAGCCATATCTTGTATTTTTCTAGGGAAAAGTGGCTTAATAGCCATATCTTGTTTTTTTTTTAGAGACCTGAAGATAAATTCTAATCTTTAACAGTGACAGGAGCAAAAAATATTAGTTAATGTCACCTATTTCTGTTTATCTTTATAATAATATCCAAAATGAATACAAGATGTAGTTTCATGGAAATATCATGTTCATTTCCTGAGAAATTGAGCTTACACTTAGGCAAAAGTAAATAGAACATTACTGTCAGCATTTGTGTCTCTGTTTGGTTATGTAGATCTTATTTAATACCATACCTGTGTCTCTGTTGGGTTCTGTGTGGAAACAAACAGCTCCATTTCACCATCTTCATTCTTTGGTACAGCCAGAGTGGCATGCGTCTCCAAATAAAAGTGCTCCTGACCTCCAATATGAACTTCTCCCTCAATCACATGGTCTGCTTGTTCAAATCCTTTCTCCATATCTCCTGTACACAATACTTTAGGTTTACCAAAATATGACCCTTTCCTAATTGCATCCTAAAAATTGTAATCCAACATGATTAATTGATAGGAACAACTTTCACATGAATTAAAACACAATGCAACTTGTCTTAAAGAAGTGAATTCAACAAAGCTGCATGCTAAAATGATAAAAACTTTTATTATAAAGAATTGTCTAATGGATTTAAAAAAATCACAGAATATCAATTGTCTTTGTGCCATTTTTTATTATTTCACTTTCATTCCAATATTAGAATATTTAGAAACATTTAGGATTTTATATTTACACAAGTTTTTTTTAATCTGGGTGATTCACCCTTGTTAAAGTCTTGAGGAAAGTTCTAGATATTGAACTTTTTAGATGTTGTGCCGTCTATTTGACATTTACGCCATCTTTCCTATCACTTTACATCATAAACTACCTTAATGGTGACAATAGCTTCTAACTCTTCATATTCTATAACCACAGCTTTGGCAGCAGCCTGGGCGTGAGCTTGTGTGTCTGCTATAATGGCTCCAATTATCTGACCAATACATTCAACCTACAAAATAAAACATATCAATAATCCTGGGTGTGAGCTTGTTTTAGACATGATTTTGCCAATAGAGAAAAAAGCAGAAATGGGTTACCAGAATTAATATATGTATATAAAAAAGCAAATTATACAAGAAAATATCTGTTTTGAAAAAGAAATTCCATTTCAGAATTAAAAAAAACTTGCCTGAAACTATTGGGCATGTCATCATTAAAACATGTAATATTCCCTATCAAAATAAAACGCTAAAATGTAATTTTTTGTCTGATAATTTTCATTGAATAAAAATAACAGCGTCATATTAAATGGTGTTAATTCTGAATAAGATACTATTCCTAAACTATGTTGGTATCCAAGTTACCTCCTTGGTAGCAAATGATTCTTCTGGTTGCATTCCCCAAAGGTTAGATCCTGGTACATCTTTATGTGAGATAAAATCCACTACACCTTTCATTTTTAATGCCTCTGTTGGGTCTACCTTCAGAAGCTTGGCATGAGCTTTCTTACTGGTTACTAATGCTAAATACAACTCTCCTGAAAAAGAGGTCAAAAACAGTTATTTTTTTAACAAAGCTGATAAAAATATTGTCCAATGAATAAAATATAGTGTAAAGGTGGACAG
Organism: Geukensia demissa; assembly: GCA_034783895.1. Classification (NCBI taxonomy): domain Eukaryota; kingdom Metazoa; phylum Mollusca; class Bivalvia; order Mytilida; family Mytilidae; genus Geukensia; species Geukensia demissa. The sequence continues at coordinate 15,573 of JARWCS010370136.1, read as the reverse complement.
ATTCCTAATTAAAAAAGCTCACATGGTCTTTGGCAAAGTGTGATAAAAACTGTCATTATATATCAGGATTAGTTCATAGGGATGGATCTATTCTGTTCACTTTTTAAAAATAAAGGTAAAAGGAAAGTAGGAAAAAAAGGAATGGTAGTATATACACTCTAATTGATTTGATCCAAATTACTGAATTATTGTTACTTGCAGTATAGCAGCTGTTGTTGATTGGGATTCAATGCATCCTTAAAAATTATTTATAACAGTTAATAAACCTTTATCGTTTTACTGAATAATGCTCTTATAATGTATTAAAATTAATAATAAAAGGTAAGAAATTTTTCTAGTAAGTGCTCTTACGGAAGTAGACTAATTTTGGAATTTAAAAATAATCTAACTAAAAATTTTAAATTACAATTACATTGTTTTCCTTTCAATATGTCCATCTAAAAAAATTACCTTCAAAGTATGGCATATCATCAACATAAATGGCTTCTCCTGTAGCCTGTTTCAAAGCTGACACATGTGTTATAGGTCGTCCAACTGCATCCTGTGGAGGCTGGCCAGGGGCTACCTCCTCATAGAACTGTGTACCCTTACTAGGTTCCCTATGGAATGTGGGTGTGGCACTTTTAAATGAGCTAGGTATTTTCTTGCCAACTCCTGGCATCTACAATAAAATGAATCATTTATTTGTAAAATTACTAATAACAATGTAGTACACGATCAATAATGACAGTAAAGAAACTAAATATAGAAAATTATATTCCTCTTTCTGTATAACATCAAATATTAATCAAAGACAAAAATATCATCCACAGATCTTTTGATTGAGGGTTGATAAGGGATGTAATACAGAAGGAGTCATATCCGTCCATATTAAAGTGCTGTGACTGATATCGATATCATCACATTTTATCATATATTTTATATAAAAATATGAAAATTCTGCATAGATGATACATGTTAAGGCGCTCCTGCCATAAATGAAGAAGGTAAACTCTCAATATTAAATTTCCATGGATAAATTCTGAGGCAGATAATTATATGTAAACATCTATTGCATAGTGTAAAACATGAACCTTTAACTGTGGGATAATTCTTCCTTTTGATTGAAAATAAATACAAAGGCAGAAATGCAGATCTAATTTAATTAAGATAAAAAGTGGCACTCCACAAAAGCTTGACACTGAGTATAAAGAGTTTTTGTAGTGTGCTACTATTTGAGAAAATTTTAAGGATACGCAAGCTTAAAATATCGATCGCATGTCATGATCAATATTACCTTTATTTGAAAGCTACTATCTTAGAAAAAATTGTGTTTCTTGACAAAGTTGATTTTAAAGTACATAGACAGAAAGGATATGATGTAAATATTCATGAAACAAAAAGCTCATGTACACAAGTAAATTCCATTCAAAGGAACAGTGCTTTGATTGCTGTTCTTCATCTCAAAGACACAGTGAAGCTTCCAACACTGAGAAAAAAAACTCACACCTAAATGTAAGTTCAAGAAAGCCCCTAGAACCAATTTGAGCAGAATTAAAGGCCAAAATACACTATCCTGAGGTAACTACCTGCTGCGGGAGTTGTAACTGTACTGTTAGATAAAACTTGAAGAAAAAACTTGTGGTCAAAGTTCGTCTGAATTCTGCCATCCCTCCTGGAGCCCCAGCATCCAAAGGTAAATCAGTAGCCATTAACTTACAGGCATCATCTATCAGACTATCATCCCATTTCCTGCAAATAAGCTGGTGATTTTAATAATCCTCTACATATGTGACAGTTTTAATTCTATACTGCAATCCACAAATCCAACTGAAAATACTGAGTCTCATAAAATGTTTATAAAAACTGCTATCAAATGAATACATGATAATGTCATAATTACAGTTAATTTCAATCATTTGGTCAATTTTAAAACAAGACAGTGGGAGCGAAACTCACAAATGATACCCCCACCCCAACCCCCATGGATTATCTGCCCTCGGTTTGAGCCTCCTATATCCATACTTACACATTCTGTCTAATGTTCATGTAAAGTTTCATTGAAATTCATTGAATTGTTTATGAGGCGGTGCCCTTCCAAGTAATGTGGACAGACTGGGTGATTCCTATATACCCACAAACTTTGCTTGCGGGGTAAAATAGGGCCAAACCATGATTGTTTATGTTTTTGAAAGTTCTTTTTTCCTAAGGTTTTTCATTAAAATATAATCAGAAGCAACCAGAAAAATATTGGCTTCTGTATCCTGAATACACAAACAGTAATTAGCTCTACCAATTTAGAAGCTCCCCAAAAATAAACCAGTAAATTGTTCTTTCAAAAAGTACAACCAGTAAATAACTTTACCCCATTATGAACCCCAAAAAGTAAACTAGTTAATTATTATATCCATAAATACAACCAGTAAATAGCTCTATCACCTTAGGAACCCCAAGAACATAGAGTGAATTGTTTTTACCATTAAGGAACACAAAAAACATTCAATTAATAGCTCTATCCTTTTGTCAACCCAATAAAAAATAATCAGTAAATAGCTCTTCCCCTTTTGGAATTCCAAAATATAACTAAAAAAGAAGTACAAAGTACCTGCCAATCAAACCTTGCATTGTTTTAACAGCCATGACAGTAGTGGGAGCCATACCGCCGAAGGCCATTGCTAACTCCTTAATGACATTACTGTTATCTTCAAATACAACTCGAAACCCACCATTTACAATAGCAATGTCATCTTCTCGTCTGTGGGCCTGTTTGTATCCACCAAAATATTCATTCTACAAAATATAAATAAAAATGTTGGATTATATTTAAACCAGAGGCTCCCTGGAGCCTGAATTTGCTCACCTGGTACACAGTTGCCTAAACAAAGTTGACATTGAAATCATTGGATTAACCTTTATTTCCATAAGTACAAGCTGTTTTAGACAAGAAGTTTTTTTAATGAAAATACCATTAAGTTGGGCTAAGGCAACCTTCTTGGTTGGCAAGTGTGGTCATTGGATACTATTCTGAAAAAGATCTACCTAGTAACCATTCCACCAAAATTTGGATCAAATTGAGCAAGTAATTCCAGACAAGAAGATTTTCTTGATTCGTTTCCTATAGGGTCATATGTTAACAAAGTTTGGCTGAGGCAGCCAACTTGGTTTGCCATATAAAAATTTAAAAAAAGATCAACTAAAATTTTGCATCAATTGGCTTAGCAGTTTTTAAGCAGAAGATTTTTCTGTTTTTAGTAATGGCAGCAATGTTAGGTGGCCAATCCCGACCCCAGATAAAACTTTGAAAGAGGACCATCCAGGAACCATTTCACCTAAGTTTGGCTCAGATTGGCCAAGTAGTGTCTAATGAGAAAATTTAAATATGAATGGACAACAGGCGGACGGATGACAGATGCCAAATGATGACAAAAGCTAACATATGCTACAAATCTAGCTCCCTTACCACTATTAAGAACAGCAATAAAACATTATTCAGTTGCATTTTTCTTACTACATGTACTACAGGGTCTTATTCCTTATGTTTATAAACCTTGTATCAATTATCTCCTTAATTAACATATTAATTAGGGAAACAAAAATTCCCATTTTTTCTCTGGAAAAAAAACATTTTATTTAGGAAAACAATACATACTTTTCTAGTATAGGGTACAGTTACTGACAATAAAACTTCATCAGACTTCAAAGTCGTCTTTCTATATCCAACAAAAAATTTATCATCCATAGTAATGTTACGCCTTGACCCATCTGAAAAAAAAATTTAATTTGACTTCAGTTTCTCAATGCACATTTTAAGCTCTAGTATGATGTTTTCAAACAATTAAAATGTTATTATCAAATGAGTTACCTCCCCTTAATTGCAGAGAAACTTTGCATTCTTTGTATTATACTGCCAAAAACAACCAATGATTAAATAAAAAAGCATTATTTTCTTGTGAATATGCTATGCTGCTAACACTTTCTGTTAAAATCATACCAGATGATTGAACTTCAAGGACAGCCCCTGCAGCCAAAAACAATGGATTCAAGTCTGATATTGGACTGGCTGTCATAATGTTTCCTCCTACGGCCTACAAAAGAAACGTGATGTGCATTATTTCAGGACAGTCCCTCCTGCCAAAAACAATGGATTCGTCACATATTGGACTGGCTGTATAAATGAATCCATAAGCAGCCTACAAAAAAGAATGTATAACTCCCTATCTTAATCACCGCAGAGGTATACTTTTAATGTTTGTTTTTTTTGTGTCACATCACTGTCTCATGTTTAACTCTGCTACATACTAAATGTGCTTGTCCAAGCCAGGAACATGTGGTCAAGTGGATGCCCTTTTCAGTGTATAATGTTAGCTTAATGGGCTGATTGTTGTCACATTTGAATGCCATCACATTTTATTCTGGGGTCTTTTATAGCTTCCTGGTGTTTTTTTTATCCATTGCCTAAGGGAAGTGAGGGGAATCCCCTTTCCAATTCACATTTCTTCTTGTTGTGCCACTACAATAAAGTGTGTATATGTGTGATGACCTTCACACTTACTGCTAGATTTCTGACTGTGTATATGTGTGATGACCTTAACACTTACTGCTACATTTCTGATTTGATGACCAGCAAACCAACGCAGGATCTCCACTATTGTTTGAAATACTCTGGTCTTGTAATCTAAAACAAAATACAATAAAAATTGTTATAACCAATTCCTGAGGAAAACAGAAATCTTCATTCAACTGTCATCACTGAACTCTAAGGAAAACAGAAATATACATTCAACTGTCATAACCAATTCCATACATATTATTCCCCTTTTTCAAAATTTTGTATGGTTATCTCTGTAACAGATTATATACGAGGCCAGATATAATACAAATATTAGACAGTGAAAGTTGAATTTTCATCTCTGGTTAACACATTTTTGCAAAAGCCAACATCAAATTTTGTTTTGGGAAAAATAAAAACAGTCAAACCTGTGTTTACCAGCCATCCAAGGGTATTAACAAAATTGGCTGATGATAGGAGATAACTTCTAAATTGAAATCCTCAGAGAATTTCACAGTTTTTTATCACTGATAAGGAAGATCTTATGTATCCTACAGTTATAACTCTAATTTTTCTAAACTTTAGAACAAGAATTTGCAAAAGTGTCAAATCAGGATTTTAAACTAGAGGCTCCCAGGAGCTTGTGATCGCTCACCTGGATTACAATTGAGAAGATGTATAATGTCAGTACTAGAAAAAACAGCTAGTGGACTATGCAGCCTGTCCCGGCAGATTAAACTTGTCCCATTTATGTTATATGTTAAATGACATTTTTAATTCAGATTTATGAATAATAATTATTATCGGTCAGTTGGCATGCCGGATAAAATTCTGAGAGGGGACCACCTAAAGACCATTCTATTGGAACTTTGGTTCCAACTGGCTCAGCAGTTTCAGACAAGAAGATTTTTAAGTGAATTTCCCATAAGGTCCAATGTTAAACTAAGTTCCGCTGTGGCAGCCATCTTTTTTAAGTGAATTTCCCATAGGGTCATATGTTAAACTAAGTTCGGCTGTGGCGGCCATCTTGGTTGGTCAGTGGGGATGCGGGATACAATTTTGGTAGAAGACCATCTATGGACCATTCCACTAAAGTTTGGTTCCAATTGGCTCAGCAGTTTCAGACAAGAATTTACCATAGGGTCATATGTTAAACTAAGTTCGGCTCTGGTGGCCATCTTGGTTGGTTGTTGGGGATGCCAGATATAATTTTTGTAGAAGACCATCTAAGGACCATTCCACTAAAGTTTGGTTCCAATTGGCTCAGCAATTTCAGACAAGAAGATTTTTTAATACACCAACCCCCTTTTGTTTTATTTTTAGTTACGGCGGCCATATTGGATGGCCGATCAGGAAGCTGGATATAATTCTGAAAGAGGACAATCCAAGGACCATTCCACCAAAGTTTGCTTAAAATTGGTCAAGCAGTTTCAGAGGAGAAGATTAAAATGTGAATTGTGGATGGACAGACGACGGATGGATGACTGACGGACGAAGGATGACAGACGACGGACGACAGATGACGGACACCAAGTGATGGCCAGGTGAGCAAAAAGGTTTAATCAGATTGGAGACCCAAAAAAATGATTGATAGGTATTGCATGTGTTAGCAATGAAGTCCAAGTCTGTAAGCAGGGTTTGAATGTCTGTGGTAAGTTCATTTGCTTCTATATTGTGGATGAAAACAGTGTTCAAGCTTTAATTCAATGTTTTTTTAATGAAATGCTTCTGTTTTCATAAGTTGTTTGTTGATATTTGTTGATATTTGAAGTTTGCGGTTGAAGTAAAATAAAATTGCTCCAAACAACATTATAATAATAATAATTAATTTGCTGCGTTGACAAATATGGCAGGAGATCCAGTAAACACTAGTTCTTGTTGAAAGATATCCTCCTTATCATAAATCTTATTTTATTGCTAATAATGGTAAGGCTGTTTTATTTTCCAAAGGGATTTTCTGATCTATAGTCAAGTGAGCGGCGTTTAGAGATAAAACATTTACAGACAAAACCAACATGAATTTAAAAAGATAATAATTAAACTGCTCTTCTTGGTAATTCATCTGTCATCTTTTCAATGTGTGTATAATATGAATGATCCAAATTGTATGTCAGTGTCCTCCAATGCTATCTCATCAGCTCTGACATAAGAATTCTACTTCACTGCTATCTCATCAACTCTGGCATAAGATTCCTACTCAAAGAATAATAATATATGATACAAACCTGGTAAATCATCTATCGACTTTTTCAATGTATGTTCAATATCGGCTAGAGTAACTGATGATCCGAACTTGACACCATTGTCCGTCAACAATATCTCATTCAGCTCTTTGATATTTGTACAAGCAATAATTACTGGGTAATACATATTCTTTAGTTTAACTTCCACGCCTGGTAAGAAATAGAAAGTACAATGTACAATACAAGTCATTTTTTACTTTATAACGTCTTTATAAAATTTTAAGTGACTTCAAAGGTAAATCTAAATATATGAATATTCTGGTAGACTTTAAAAAATATGCTACAGAAAAATTTCAGGAAGGAATTCTTATTTATGTCAGTTAAAAACATTAAATTTATGAAATTTTCCAACTTTCATCAGTTTTGAAAGATTTAAAAAGTCAAAGGTTGCACAAAATATGATTTTTGTGCATAAGTAGAGAGGTGTACATACCCACTAATGTATTTCCTATGACAAGTCTGGTGTCAGGATATTTTTTCATTATTAGCAAGTTGTTCATAGCCACTTACATAATCCCTATTACCAGTCTGGTATCTAGATATTTTGGTATTCGAGAGGTGTACATACCCACTTCTGTATTTGCAATATGAAAATGAAAAGATAAGGGGTAAATGTCAGAGAGACTGCATTCCAACCATGAGAAAAACAGAGTAATTTACAAATCTAGATGTTTCCACAAGGCCTTCAACAAGAATGGAATACCACGCCTTGTAAAAAGCTGTAAATTGCCCAAAATAAAAAACCACGTATGCATACAATAAAACTGCTCTTAGTTGAATATCATAAAAAATGTACATATTACTGAACAATAATTGCAAAGACAAACCTATGACCAGTTTGGCATAATGATATTTTTGTATTAGAGAAGTGTACATACCCACTTCTTTATTTCCTATGACCAGTCAGGCATATTAGAGAGGTGCACATACTCACTTCTGTATTTCCTATGATCAGTCTGGCATATAAGAGAGGTGTACATAACCACTTCTGTATTTCCTATTACCAGTCTGGCATATTAGAGAGGTGTACATACCCACTACTGTGTTTCCTATGACCAGTCTGGCATATAAGAGAGGTTTACATACCCACTTCTGTATTTCCTATGACCAGTCTGGTATATAAGAGAGGTTTACATACCCACTTCCATATTTCCTATGACCAGTCTGGCATATTAGAGAGGTGTACATACCCACTTCCGTATTTCCTATGACCAGTCTTGCGTCAGGATATTTTTGCCTTAGTTGGACTAGTTGTTTGAGTGAGGTTGGTCTATACCATTCAACTTTTTCTCCTTTAAAGTACAGATCTTCTCCATCAAACTGGTCAGTCTGTAATTTACAGAGAGAACAACTGATAAACAATAGTCGACACAAGGGAATTGGTAACTGGTTTCCTTGTACAGTGACACCTCTCTGAAACAAACTCGATGGAGACTGACATAGAGGTGTTCAGTTTATGCAGGTTAAAATAACATAAATGACAAGATTTGATTTAGAGGTTTCAAATTACACAGGTATTGGTTTAACAGTTGAGTATTTGGGCCCTATCTATTAAAGCTTGAACCTCTTCAAGTGTAAGATTTTAATCCTAATATAAAATTTGGTCAAATCCTGACTTTTAACTTAATACAAAGGGAGACTACTGTTTCATACAGTAAAATCTGACTCCAAAGAATTTAACTTAACATCACTATATTTAGGAAAAAAGATCAAAAGGAAGTGATATAGTTACTGTAAACTTCTAATGTTCAAGAAACTTGAAGTGGTAAGTATATAAAAGACTTTTAATTTTATCACCTTTCACTCAAATATAATCATTAAAATTACCCTAAGTTCTGGAGGAAATATAGGATCCTGTGTAGAGTCTAAAGGTAGGAATTCACTTTTCTCTCCATTTTCTGTCTGTAAAAATAAAACAATCTTATAAACTTACAGCTCTCAAGATTACTAAATTGTGTATAAACACACCACCCCTGATGCCTGCATTATAACACTGTGTAAAAACACACCCCATTTTCAATGACTCTATTTGTGTACTGTATAAAAAACACACCCCATTATCAATGACTCCATTGGTGTATTGTATAAAAAACATAAACCATTTTCAATGACTCCATTGGTGTATTGTATAAAAAACATACTCCATTCTCAATGACTCCATTTGTGTATTGTATAAAAACACACCCCATTATCAATGACTCCATTGGTGTATTGTATAAAAAACATAAACCATTTTCAATGACTCCATTTGTGTATTGTATAAAAAACATACCCCATTCTCAATGACTCCATTGGTATATTGTATAAAAAAACACACCCCATTCTCAATGACTCCATCATTACATTGAATAAAAAACAAACCCAAATCTCAATGACTCATTTGTGCTTTGTATAAAAACATACTGTAATCAGTTGTAGATTATATTACCCTAAAAGTATTTCAAGGGATTAGGGGTGTGTATAATGTACCCCTACATGAAGATTGTCAGATTGCCTATTTGTCTCCATTTTTGACGATGTTTAACGAAAAGAAAGTTTTTTTGCAAGACTTGAAATTTATTTTAACTTTCACCAACTTGAATCCATGTTGTTTTACCACAAATAGTATTTTGTTTCATATATTGACATGAGAGAACTACATTTACACTAGCCGGCATTTTTAAAATAACAAAACATCATGTGATCGTAAAGTGACAGTATTATCAGAAGTTTCAACAAATCTAGGTTGTAAAAAGGTAGCTGATTACTGTTACCTTTTCTGAAATTACAGTAAAAATGATAAAAAAACAGTTTCTCTTGGCTTGAAAGTTTAAAAAATGCAGATAAATTCCACAAGGGTTTGCTGTTCTGGACCAAACTCTGAAAGATATTTTTACCGCACTGCCACTGCCAGGTCATCATTTTCTTCAAATTCTTTAAAATTTAAGCTTAATTTTGAATCAAACATTGCTAAAACTGTTAAATAAAAAGAAATGAAGACTCGATCAGCCAAACAAACGATAAATTTACCGAACAGTGGTGAAAACTTGTACGATCATAACAATCTTTACTTGAACTTTCTTAACAAGTTCTCCCGTATAATATATACAAACTAGACTTTTTCCTAGGTTTTTGGGCCGAAAAGGCCCTGCATATTATGTATAAATGCGTATTATCTACCCCAAATACATTGTATAAAAATCATACCCAATTCTCAATGACTCCATTTGTATTTTGTATAAAAACACACCCCATTCTCAATGACTCCATTATTACATTGTTTAAAAAACATACCCCATTTTCAATGATCACATTTTTACATTGTACTTTTGCTGGTTCTCTCCCTTACATCTGGTTACAGGGTACCCTTGTATCTAAAGGTGAATTGTTGCTGGATGATGGACGTACGTTAGACGATGTTGTACGATGGACGCCAAGTAACGAGAAAAGCTCACATGGTCTGTTAGGCCTAGTGAGCTAAAAATGATTATACATGTTCCTTATTTGTTAAATGTTTAATCGAATTGTATTGCTACTTCTTTAGTTTACATGTCCATGTCTTTTTCAAGAATCATACAAATAACTATAATCATATAGTAAAAAAACATACCCCATTCTCAACAACTCCATTATTACATTGTGACTGTGTGTTTCTACAGCATTTTTCACCCATCTGACAGTACTCCTGTTGAAAATATTGTAATTATAGGCACAAACCTAACTTTTTCTTCATGGTTTTTAAAGGGATTTCAATAAAAGAAATTTCTTGCCTGGAATTAGAGGTCTGAATTCCATCTATTTATTTTCTGTTTATGACAGAACTTAAAGGTCTGAATTCCGTCAATATACTGTTTATGACTGAACTTAGAGGTCTGAATTCTGTCTATTTATTTTCAGTTTTCTTTAAAAACTTAATCACTTAGTTCTGTACAAAAACAAATGATGGCAAGAATTGTTCGTTGGCCAGATCGGGTAAGATACCAGTATTCATGTTCAAAAACGGAGTAGCTATTTGTTCTTAGACCATTGCATTTAAAACTTTTAATTGTGGTGCTTTCATAAAACTAAATTATAACTGTCAAAGAGTACAATTATTAGTAAAATATTAATCATGCAATGACAAAGCATTTGATTTTTTCCTTATAATTTCAAATTTCAAATATTAATTTTATTTTGATAAATGTAATAGTTTACCTTAGTAAAAGATTTGAATCCTTCTAATATTGGTCTGTATCCAGTACATCTACACAAATTACCTTAAATAGAATATAACCAACCATTATTTAACATGCCTGACTATTACTGTAACCTGTACATCTACACAAGTTACCTTCAACAGAATGTAACCAACCATTATTTACCATGATTACTCAAGGATGCTAGCTGCAAATTTTTTCAGTCCTCTGGTTTAATCCATTTCATAGCATTGATACTTCTTGCCCATTGACCCACTTTTCTTTTCAAAATTTTATTAAATACACCTTACAGTCCACTTTAACAAATTATTAAAAAATCTTTTTGTTTCTTCATTTTTATTTTAAAACTAAACATTCTTTATTACACCAATTTAGAAATAGCAAAAAGAGATAGATTGTGTCTGCATTCCAGAACTTGTGGAGACCTGTAGTTTTCAACTTTCAGCAGCCATACTTGGTGACTTATCATTGTTTGGTTGTTTGAATAGGGTTTAACACCACTTACAACAATATCACAGAGGTAAGATTTATCTGGAAGCCAGAGTACCCAGAGAAAACCACCGACCTTAGGCAGGTAACTGACCAACATTATCACATGCAATGCAAGTTAACACAACCTTTATGAGATGTCATTGACATTCAATCCATATCTCATCTGTTACATATATTAATTAAGTTGATGACACTTGTCACAATTTTCTTAAAATATTTACACCACAAATATCTCAATGTTGCCTAAATCTTTTCAGTTAGTGGCAGACAAATCAAACTTGTTGATAAATGTGTTTTGTTAGGCCCAAAGAACATGGAAATATTATGACAAGAAATTTTCTATACAGAATTTTAAAAAAAAATTTTCTGTTGCGTTACTTTGCAATGATGGATCAACGTACAAGTCTTGTTGTATTTGGATTGTATTTGTGTCCTTTTCATTCTATTATTTATCAATAATTAAATATTTCACCTGTTTCTTAACATTTAAACTAATTGTTTTTGTCAGGGAGATTAAAATATTGTCACAAGAAGTGGGATTTCATCCTGGTTGAAGGCCTTGTAGAGTCCTCTTGATTTAAACTTTAAATAACTGTTAAGAAAGATGTGGCATGATCTCCTTGGAATTCATGCTATATCTTTACTTTTCATATGTAAGTCATGTAATGAAATTTTTAAGTTCAAGTTTTTTATTCCAAGAATACTCTAAACTTAAAGAAATTTTTGTATTAAGGTATATAAACAAACTATTTACAAATTCACTAGGCGTTATTGTCACTTTGTATCAAAGTTTCCCACAAGAAAACAAATAGTTGGTTAGACATTTTTCTGGAATCTTACGAGATTGTGAAACTGATACTCTAGCAAATTTTTGAAAATATGTGAAGATAGCATAAATCCTCAAAAACAAGAAAACTGTCACCAATAATTACCTACTGATGCTCTATCAAAGCATTAAAACTTTTTTAATATTGAATTATCTCCCCTTAAAAGCACCTTTCAGCAATGACTTCTTTAAGCACACCTACATATGTCCCTTAACTTCAAATAAAGTTTCTTCAAAATACAGTCTAGAAGTTGTACTTGCAAGATAAGTGGGTGGACAAGGGAATTCATAAATATCCTACTCCATTTGTTTGCAAGGAGTAAACGGATATATCTAGCATTGAGATTTTCTGTACCTTCAAAGGCATTCTCCATTTCAGCTGATGTCGGCTGTGGGTTATTCCTCAGCAATGTGTACATAGACATCACAATCCCAGGGGTACAGAACCCACACTGGGAGCCGTGTGACTTGGCTATTCTTTCCTGTAAAGAAAAATGGACATAATAATTCGAAGAGGACAGAATCCACATTGGGAGTCATGTGACTTGGCTATTCTTTCCTGTAAAGAACTAGAGGCTCCCAGGAGCCTGTGATCGCTCAACTGGATTACAGTTGAGAAGATGTATAATGTCAAAACTAGAAAAAGCAGCTGGTGGACTCTGCAGCCTGCATATGTTTGTACTCAGCAAATCAAACTTGTCCCATTTATGTTATATGCTATATGACATATTGGTAAATTCAGATTTATGAATAAGTTATTATCAGTGAAAATGACAATTAATCACTATGACGCATCAGTAATAAATTAAATAGGATACAAACCAATTACCATGTATGTGTCTGTTAGACACGAATGCCCCACCAAACAAATCTGATATCTAACCAGAACTAAATATGTAAGTCTATGTATCTATCTTTATGAACTGCAGCTTATTTGCAGCTAAGCAAACACAGAAAATGAACTAAATGCAAAACTCAAAGTGACGGGAGCGCAAAATGTAATGGTCAAATTGACATCTTCACAGTTCTCCCTAATATGAATATACAGATAGAGTATGAGTGATATCATGTAAAGTACTTTAGAATTGGAGCTTAATGCAAAACTGAACGAAATTAATTAGAGAGTGAAATATAGGACATAGTGGTCCAGGATTTGTGCATCTGGTCTGTACCACCTAACATGAACATGTAAAGGTAAAGTATGACAGTCATATTATGTACAGTACTTGCGAAATGTAGTCGAGGGAAAAAAGTAAGCAAAGTCATTGAAGAGTGAAATGTAGGTAAAAGTGATACAAGACCTGTGCATCTGGACTATTCTCCCCAAGATAAATATACAGGTAGAGTATGACAGTCATGTCATGTATAATAGTTGAGAAATGGAGCTTAATGCAAAACTAAACCAAAGTTGCTGAAGCGTAAAATCTAGGTCAAAGTAATCCAAGAGCTGTGCATCTTAATGTTATCCCTTAGACAAATCAACAGGTACAGTATAATAGCAATACCTTGTATAGTACTTAAAAAATGAAGCTAATCGCTAAATGAATACAATTTTGAAAGGCCCAGTGGAGACCTCTAAATTTTATTTTCCCTCTGCTTTTTCTCCCGAAGGAGAGTCTCTCTGACACTTATCTCATACCCTTTTATTTTCCAACTCATCCATTGAACGTTCCACCAAAGTTTGGTTCAAATTGAGCAAGTTGTTCCACACAAGATTTTTTAAAGAACTTCCCATAGGTGTCTATGATGAACTAAGTTCGGTTATAGCGGCCATCTTGGTTGACGGGCAACGTCATTGGATATAATTCTGAAAGACATTCGCCAAGTGGCCATGCATTCCACACAAGTATGGTTCATATTGAGCAAATATTTTCAGCAAGTAGAATTTTTAATTAATTTCCCAAAATTTCTATGTTAAACTAAGTTTGACTCTGGCGGCCATCTAGGTTGGTCAGAGGGGATGCCTAATATAATTTTGGTAAAGGACCATCTAAGGACCATTCCACTCAAGTTAAGTTCCAATTGGCTAAGCAGTTTCAGACAAGAAGATTTTAAGTGAATTTCCCAAAGGGTCCTATGTTAAACAAAGTTCGGCTGTGGCGACCATTTTGGTTGGTCGGTGATGATGCCGGATATTATTTTGGTAGAAGACCATCTAAGTCTTTTCCACTAAGACAATTCCACAAAAGTTTGGTTCCAATTGGCTCAGCAGTTTCAGACAAGAGGATTTTTCAATACCATGCCCCTTTTGTTCTATTTCAGTAACGGCGGCAGTATTGGATGGCTGATCAGGATGCCGGATACAATTCTTAATTGGGACCATTCCGCCAAAGTTTGGTCAAAATTGGCAGAGCAGTTTCAGAGGAGAAGATTAAAATATCAATTGTGGACGGACGGACGACGGACGCCAAATGATGGCAAAGGTTCACATGGCCTTTTAGGTCAGGTGACCTAAAAAGGATCAACTTACGCTTCACTGCCAAATAAATAGTCCAACAATCTGTCAAAATATTTAAAAGAAAGAATATGGAATATGCCTGAAAGATACATATATTTATAACTATTATTCAAAATCAAATTATCTGTGTGTAAAGCACTTTTCAGAATTTATCTTCATAAGACATGTATATTTGCATGTGGACACAGTACTTTGCTGAACACAGTAATACATGTATGACTAGATCGGTGGCCAATTTGGACCCCATTATCCTCAAAACTGGTGTTACTTTTGTTGCATTTTGCATTAGGCCTGGTTTGAAAAAAGACGATCAAAGTCAGATGAAAAAACTCAGGTGTTTCTCAAGCGCAGCATGATACGACCGCGTCATATTGATGTGAAAGGTGAACAAATGAACCTTTGGGTAAATGTGGACACACTATTGACACATTATTTTGTTGGACACAATAATATGCTGGACACAGTAATATTACTGGACAAGAGTTCATATTGACTCGTATTATACTCAAAACTAGTGTCACTATTGTTAAATTTTTCATAAGGATCATTTGGAGAAAACCCTATCAAAAAGAGATGAAAATAAAATTTTCCACATTATTCGAAATTGAATTTCAACACCCCGACTTTGAAATCGTGTGAAAAATCATTTTTTTTCCAAATTATGCGAAATTGAATTTTGCCCCTACCCCTTTTACCCTTTTTAGCTCGAAAACGGTAAAAGATAGAGAACATCTGAAATGCAAAAATAAACATCTAAACAGGATGAAAAATAAAAATTTCTCATCTACAGAAAAATCACATTTTCAAACCTTTTGTTTCTTTTATACAAAAAACCGGTACATTTTACGACA
>JARWCS010370115.1:0-10290 GCA_034783895.1 Geukensia demissa | reverse complement strand
ACCACAGACTGTAACCAGGTGTACTTAGATGGATTTAACTTATATATGACCACCGACCGTAACCAGGTGTACTTTGATGGATGTAGCTTAGATATGACCACCGACAGTAACCAGGTGTACTAAGATAGCTTTAGCTGATATGACCCCAGACCGTAGCCAAGTGTAATATAAAGGAATTAAACTTATATATGACCACAGACCGTAACCAGTGTTCTTAGATTGGTTTAACTTAGTAATGACCACAGACCGTAACCAGGTGTACAAAGATAGCTTTAGCTGATATGACTCCAGACCGTAGCCAAGTGTAATATAAAGGAATTAAACTTATATATGACCACAGACCGTAACCAGTGTTCTTAGATGGATTTACCTTAGATATGACCACAGACCGTAACCAGGTGTACTTTGATGGATTAGCTTAGATATAACCACCGACAGTAACCAGGTGTACTAAGATAGCTTTAGCTGATATGACTCCAGACCGTAGCCAGGTGTAATAAAAAGGAATTAAACTTATATATGACCACAGACCGTAACCAGGTGTTCTTAGATTGGTTTAACGTAGTAATGACCACAGACCGTAACCAGGTGTACTAAGATAGATTAAACTTAGGTTTAGCCTCATATTGTAACGTGCGTTTTTAAAAGGCTTTAGCTTATTAATATGATCACAAACCGTAACCATGTGTACTTTGATGATATGACCACATATTGTAGCCAGGTGTTCTTAGATTGATTTAGCTTCGATATTACCATAGACCGTAACCAGATGTATTTAGACGGATTAAGCTTACATATAACCATAGATCGTAACCGGGACATCTTAAATGGATCAAGATTTTGTTTCTCGACAACGCCACATACCATTACATCCGTTTTTAGAAGGATTTAGCTTATTTATGACGACAGACCGTAACCATGTGTACTTGATGGATTAGGCTGATATGACCACAGACCGTAGCCAGGTGTACTAAGTTTAATTTATCTTAAATATGGTCACAACTCGTAACCAAGTCCATATAGATGGATTAAGCTAAGATATTACCACTGACCGTAACCAGGTGTTATTTGATGAATCAAGATTTCGTTTTTCGAAATATGCCTTTTTTAGGGTTTTCATTATTTTAATTTGAGGGGGTTAATTTTGGGAAGTATTTTCCCAATTGTTGTGGCTGATGTGTTCTTATGTAGCTTGACGACGTTGTTCAAGAGTTCAATTTTTTAAATTTTATCATTATTTGTTTTATTTGAACAGACTTTTAGAGGTAAGAAGTTAAATATTTTGTGTTTTGGAACCATTACAGCTTTCAGCGTACGGTTTAAGTTTTGAAATTTGAAAATTTACAGCTGAAGGATGTTATGGCATATGAAATTTATATGATTTTATATCAATTTAAAAGATAAAAGTCAGTAATTTGAATCACTGTGTCTAGTTATTTTATGCTGGTAGATGCTTGATAACGCTCTAATAGGAATACTTTCATAACTTATTGCTTTATAATAAAATATTAAAATTATAAATGTTGTCATTGAGATTCTGGCTCTGTTGTGATCGACAAAACTCTTGATGTATTGAAGTCATAAAAGAATCTTTATCAGATAAATTGCTAATGATAACGAATTTCAAATAACGTGGTAATTGGTTAAAACTTAGAATAATACAAAATGAAGTAATCAGTTTTTGTATCAAGGCAGTTATTTCTACTAAAATGTCTTCTGAAGGTTGTGGTGAACTTAACCAATGGTAGTTATAGACGTTGTCTTCTTTGTTCAACGGAGATTAGATCTTGTTTTTATGTGAAATGATGGATTTTTAAGTGATATTTTCCATTCATTCATTTTTTTTTATTATGCAGGTGTAGAAGCGAAACAAAGTTTTTTTACATTCTTCTATAACGTAATACATTTTTTTTAAAAAGCTTCTATACTATTGAAAATAAAAATAATGCAAATTATTGTTTGTTCTATTTTTTGCGTAAGCGAGGTCGTTGTTCTATTAAATCTACTTAGTCGGTCACCAAAGTTCCAACAATTATATGGCTTACAGTTGAAATTTAATTATCTTTAGCAGCATCTTTAGATAACGTTTAAAAAATCAGATACATAACTTCATTTGTTATTTGACTGTTCAGAATAAATAATACATTTGGTCGACGCTTTCAGTTACTTTAATTTCAATAACCAGCTGAAGAATCAGTCGACCCATGCATTTTTTATTTTTCGAAGTTTACGAGTTTAAGTTGCTCATTATTTTAAATCTACTCACACGCCACAACCATATAATCCGATATTTTCTCAGGTGTATTCATCCTCACTCAACAGATTGACACAACAATACTCATGTGAGGAAGGCAAGTACACAAACTGTAAACGTATTTGTCAGATGATATGGAAGCAGTCGGCAATCTTGGTGTGTTTATGCGACACTTATTTCATTATTCTGTAATGATTCGATTTAAGCATTCGAAATGGACTAGTAGATTATGCATCATTGCTGATGACAGACATCTGCAAGTCTTTGTGTTTGATTTCAATTTATAAGAGAAAACCAAAGAATGAAGATTATCGACAAGGGAGATGGTTGTACGTAACAATATGTAAATTCAAATGAAAAACGAGTACGATTAAAGTGTGCTTATATCGTTCTATAACGACTGGGTAACAATGAGAAAATTTTACCAGTACATAGCTGCTGGATACAAGGACATATTTATCCTTTTCAGAAATATGCCGCCTTCCCTCATTCCAATTCAAATGAATGATATCATCAATTGTTTTCTTACAGAACGTAAACTCATGATAGACTAGTTTATTGGGTACGGCAAGTGTTGTTTCTGTTCGATATCCTTCTTTAAAAGTCGATGATGTCAAAACGTTACAACGGTAAATTTCATAATTCATCATGGAAGTAACTTTACGCTTAATAAGCAAGACTTCCTAGTTTATAATACGAAAAAATGTCTTTCGGTTGTACAATGTGGAAAATATATTATTGCAGTCATTATATTATATATTTAAACATGTTAAAGGTATATTCAGGTAAGAGCAGTATTATATTTCGCATACACGATTTTTTATTTGGGGCGATTGAGAGCTTTTCACAAGGAGTGGTTTTCCGTTGAAGGCATTGCGGAGACCTCTAGATTTGTAAATTACTCTGTTTTTCTTGTGGTTGGAGTGCAGTCTCTGTGACATTTACCCCATATCTTTTCATTTTCATAGATATGCTATTAATATGATCTTTATAATAGAATAGAATTGTCAAGACAAAAAGGTCAATCGAAAAACACATAGATCAGCAATAAAAACATATACAATGAGCGAAGCACGAGATTATATTGACCTTAGGAAAGTAGACTCACCAGGTCGATATATATTTCTTTTTTCAATAAAATATAAAT
The DNA here is from genome assembly GCA_034783895.1 of Geukensia demissa. Taxonomy (NCBI): domain Eukaryota; kingdom Metazoa; phylum Mollusca; class Bivalvia; order Mytilida; family Mytilidae; genus Geukensia; species Geukensia demissa. The sequence continues at coordinate 6,889 of JARWCS010370115.1, read as the reverse complement.
CATATGTAAAGTTCTTATATATATGCATATTTATTTCATGAGTGCAGATTACACAGATTAAAGAAAACAAATTCACCTTCAAATGCGTTTGTAGCACCTTTATCAAGAAACTATAAAAATAATGTTATTTATTTATTAAAGTCTGAAGATAAAAGAATGGAAATATCATTGTAGAAATTGACCGTAAAACTGCAGGTCGGTTTCCCAATACTTGTTGGGGGTAAACACCCAAAGAAAGTCAAGCAGAAAGACCAAAGATAAAAAAAATGAAACTTGAAAACACATATGCCAAAATCCGTCTTAGAATAATTTAAAACGGTAAGCGATATAATATTTAGCTTTATGACAAATGAAAATAAATAAAGCGACAAAAATGTACACATTACGAATAGAAAAGACGAATATTTGATTAAAACATTACCAAATAAACTATTCTAAATTTAGTCTAAGGATAACGGCAAACGAGGTGCAAATCGTGTTTTTAGTGCTATCAAAACTTTTTAACGGTAAACTCGTATCATGTCAGCAACATAGGCCGGTTATACCCTTGGAACATCTCACCACCAGCGTATCGTCAGCATCTCGAGCCGGTTATAGATTTGGAACATTTTACCACAGCGATATTGCATCGTGGACCAGGTATACACCGGAAACATTTCACTACCAGCGCTGTTGTCAGCATCGTGGGCCAGTTATACACTGGGAACATTTCACCTCCAGTCGTACTGCCAGGATCGTGGGCCGGTTATACCTTGTGAACATTTCACAACCGAACCGGTTTTAAATCGTTTTTTGTCTCGCATCCGACTTTTAGTCGCGGAAGCGAGACATCGGTGATACTCGTCGTCGTCGGCGGCGTAAACTTTTGTGTAAGCTTTTTATCTTTGAAACTATTTGACCCAGGTTGACCAAATTTGGTATAGAGATCGTCCATGATATGAACTTGCCGAGCAGTCATAGGTCATTTGACCTTGACATCATTTTCATGTGTAAAATAACTTTGTGAAAAAAATGAAAATCTGTTTTTACATTCAAGTCCATTTCTCAATAACTTTTATACCTAGACCCTCCATATTTGGTCTTTAGATAGATCTTGTCGAGTACTTTCCAGTCTTTTATTTGCCATTTGATCATGGCCTTGTTTTCCTGGATGAATGACTTTGTCAATTTTGCGAAAAGTTTTCAGGTTCAAGTCCCTTTCTCAACAAATGTAGTAGTTAAATCAACTATATTCGGTCTGTAGTCAGATCTTAGTGTGTGCTTGCCAGTCTGGTATATGACAGCCTACATTGACCGCATTTTCATGGTTGAGTAACTTCATATTTTTTTTTCAAGTACATTTCTCAACAACTGTTATACCTAGATACATCATATTACCTTACAGTCTGTGATATGTCATATGACCTTGACCTCATTTTTACAGTCAAGTCAACTGTTTGTTTTGCCTCAGTGAACATTTGTTAGTCAGCTATTACAATTTGCATGCGAGATATTTCTGTGTCCACACTTGTTGTCTTTTATTACGCTCCGTTAGTTTAACTTAAACGCAAATTGGGTGAAGATTTCACGGATTAACGAAAAGTACTAATAGTCCGATTAATAAATGCATGCAAATATCTTCGTAGAGCGCACAAATTATGCGAATACTGCTGTTATTTTTAAAATAAACTTATAGATTGGTTTCGAAATGCATGTATGGGGTCAAATTAAGTCTAAGGAAAACAGCAAACGAGATGAAAGTGTCTTATCAAAATTTTAAAGCTAGTTCAAACTTTTAACGGGTATTAATGGATAACTTTTGTCATGTCAGCGCTAAAGTGATTGGTGTAATATTTCCCCAGCAACAATCTTATAAATATCAAATTTGGAAACACATCGAACAACATTATAAGTAAGAACTGATCTCATGGCCAATAGTATCTGAAGAAAATTTCACCACCAGCTATTTTGAGAGCATCATGGACCGGTTTTACTCTGGAAACATTTCACCACCTACTATAATGTCAGCATTCTGTACCCAGGAACATTTCACCGTCAGCGATTTTGTCAGCATCGTGGTTCGGTTTTACGCTGGGAACTTTTCTCAGACCAGCCGTATTGTCAGCTTCGTGGGCAGATTATTCCCTTGGAACATTTCACCATTAGCTGTCTGTCAGCTAAATGGGTCGGTTACAGTGTACACTGTAAACACTTTACTAATAAAGGTATTGTCAGCAATGTGGGCCAGTTATACCCTTGGTACATTTTGCCACCAGCGTATCGTCAGCATCGTGGGCCGGTTATTCCCTGGAAACATTTGAACACTAGCGTATCGTCAGCATCGTGGGCCGGTTATTCTCTGGAAACATTTAAACACCAGCGTATCGTCAGCATTGTGGGCCGGTTATTTTCTGGAAACATTTAAACGTCAGCGTATTGTCAGCATCCTGGGCCGGTTATTCTCTGGAAACATTTAAAAACCAGCGTATCGTCAGCATCCTGGGGCGGTTATTCTCTGGAAACATCTAAACACCAGTATATTGTCAGCATCCTGGGCAGGTTATATTCTGGAACTATTAAATTCCCAGCGTATCTTTAGCATCTTGGGCCGGTTATCACCTAGTAACTAAAAATTCACCACCGGCAATATTGGCTCAGTAACGGTTAATTAATTCTACAATGCATTTTATTGTGTAGACCCTTAATATGTTTTGTCTTTATCACCAGTCTATAGGTAAACAAGACAAGTAGTCCGAACCTAGTCGTTGAAATGGTATCATTGGAATTGTCATTGTTAAAAATACTATCAATGAACTGTATTATTTTCATTTTTTGGCTTTTAAATTACAATAGTTTGATTTTATATTATGGAATAAAGTTGTTTGGGTTTGATGGTTACGTTTAAGCCCCAGTGATGTCGTAATAACCAACGTTTACAAAAGTACAGTTAAGGAAAGTATATTTAATTGAAATTAAATGATTTTTGCAACTTAAAATGTTTTATAGCAATTGCATCTGGTTTCTCCAGAAGGGAATTAAACATGGACATTTTAACAGCTGGCCCGAGCCAGATTTTTTTTCACATCATGACTTGTTTGGAGGGAATTTACCTTATTGATTTGATTTGAAACACATTTTTATAAACAGAAACGTCGAGCAGTCGGTATTGAATATGTTATAAATAATTCCATAATATTGAAAACAGAAACAAAGCACACTTGCTTGTTATTTCAGCGAATGTTTCGGATATAAAGTAATTGACGTATTATTGAAGCCAAAATTTTCAGTCCTGGATTGAACTCTGATAATGCAGCTGTCGATCATCAGTTGTATATCAAAAGTTTTAATTCCAGAAAACCAATATTCTACAAAAGTGGGTCGAAAACAATACATAATGAAGCTTGGACGTCTATACACGTTTATAATAGCAATCAAGCGTTTATTGTTAGATTAAATTTAATTTTAAAATGAAACGCTTTTATTTGGGTTAAATGACATGTTATACATGTATTTTACCAACTTTTCGATTTTTCTGTCAAAACATTGCAATCCTTTTGATCAAATTGCTTTCAAGAACCCTGCCGATTCGATTTTATATGAAAGCAATATGTTTTAATGCTGACGAGTTGATTGATAATAAGAATATCTGTCAAATTTGAACAGTTCACCCGGTGAATATCCTCAGATTACTTGGAAAATAATTGGTAAAACGGAAACTTTTTAATTGGTATGCCTCTGTGAAAGTGTAGGCGCGAATCGCTATTTGTTGCAGCTTTCATCGGTATGTCTAGATATACCAAGTTTATCTGCAGCTACATTCTTGCATATCTCAATATAAAGTCAAATAATACAGCATTTTCCCATGAGAAGTTGCTAAGAATTTAGTTTTTATTGCACGATGTTACAGCTATTCAATTCACAGCCTTATTGACCTTTTTAACAAATATATCCGGACGTGTTAGAAGGACAGTGATAAACAAAAATAAAGCCATATGACGTTAGAACTATTGTTATATCGACGCTCAATTCTACGGAGGCGTCATGAACATGTATGCAGTTACAATAAATGGTCTTTTTCCCTGGAATTCGTTAACTAGAAGTAGCTATATTTTTATTTCATCGGTTAAAAGCTGTACGAAGAATATTACCCAAAATTAATTACCTTTCAATAAAATTTAAAAAAAAAATGAATAAGTTTAAATATCCGTTAAATCTTGGAAAAAAATACATAATGCAACCAAAATAAAAGGAGCACGTTTACAATGTATATAGAAACACTCGGCAATATTTTGGACCTCTCGATTAAAACACGGGTACCCTTCTTCTTTGGAAAGACAGACAGACGGACAGACAGACTTAAACCTATATACCCCTAACCTCGTTTGCGGGGGTATAACAACTACCACGATTTACACGATAAATGAAAGGTCTAAAGCTGAGTGTTTCTATGTTTCTATATGGATTGAAGATGTGTACTTCCAATTTAGGTTGCATGCTATCTTTTTTCAAATTTACGAAGAGTCCGACATTCTCATAGTAAGATATGGACTTTCCCAGTGGCACATATTATTTGTACCTGTAGTTTACTTGGCAAATTTGGTTACATAAATTTTAAACTGTCTTTATTACAAAAAATTATCTCTCTTAATGTTTGAGGAAAAAAGGGGTATACTTAACCAATATAGTGATGAGCTGATTAACTGGCTACTTTTTCATTTTAGTTTGTTGTTAAGTCTGGTGGTTGATTAAGTCTTCATAAAATATACATTATTTATAAATGATTATATTTACTTATTAGATGAGTTTCTATACATAGAACTAAAGATATCATCCTGATCAGACTGTTTAATCCTTGTAGATGATATATGAAGAGCAAAGTATATTAAAATGTAATTCTTTTAGAATTGTGAAAAAGAACATCAACTGTTGTTTTATTATAGAGAAGAGCATTCGCAGCAGAAATCTAGTAATTTATTTGAAAAGCTGTCAGATACATAAAGATTATGCTGTAATAACAGGGTTTTTGTTCCTTCCTACTGTCGACAGTTTGACAAAATTTTATATTTAAACACGCGGAGCTGTAATGAAAAGTCTCGCCTTAATTGAAATCCTTTTAGAAACATAAAATTTTGTAATTAAAATAAGGAATTAGTTGGTATGTTTTTAAGAGTTAAATATGTTATTTGAAATGTTAATGATTCTAAACGCAAATATTAGTTGGCAGTTCTATTCACGGTTTATTTTATTAGGGCGAGCTAGAACTCTTCACATATGGCGTAGGATTCCACCCTTATTAAAGGTTTTGTTAGAACCTTTGGACTCAACAATTTCCTCTGCTTCTTATGGAGATTTAATATGATCTCGTTGACATTTACCCTTTTATTTATTTTTACAAGAAAAGTAAAAGTAAACACCCATACTAAAATATGCTAAGAGTTATTTTTTTCAAATTTCGTAATGAACATTAGCAATACGCGAAAGAGCTGAATGTATAATAAACATTAGCAATATTTTTTTTTCGTGGTTGAAGTGTAGTTTCTCTGACATTTGCCCATATATTTCATTTTCATATATAGACCCTTGTAGATTATTTTTCATACAAGAAACAAGAAAATATATGGATTGAACGGATTTAGAATGACCAAAATTTTAATAATGTGAGGGACCTGCGTAAATAAACCATACATTACATCATCTAGCATAAAATGAAGGTTTGGAACTAAAATTGCCCCGGTCAACAGTTTTATTGTTATACATTTATAAAATCTTCCTATGAAAAGTTATTGCAATAAAACATAAATATTTTAACTGTTTTTACAACAATTTTAATTTTCCAAAGCAGCGGGCAACAGTTTTGTTTGTTGACCGCATGGGTGCCTTAATTTCTATTGGTCGATCACGTCATGGTATCAGTTCTGATCGACAAAGTTTAAAAAAAAAAGTTATAGACTAGATCCTCGGACAACAGCTGTTTTGTCTGACCCTCTGGCTGAACTGACGTTTTGAAAAGAAAGAAAACTTTTGAACTTAAACCTTTAAAAACACTGAAGAACTGTGATTATTTCATATTGAGACATATTGCAAATATCGACAAATATTATATAAAAAGGGAGAGTTAGAATGAATAACATGTGAAATGCCATATTGTTTTTAAAAAATGTCATGCCTGTAAAGTGTATCCTACTTTGTACATACAAAGTATTCAAAGGTATAAAAATTTAAATTCCCTGTTCGCCACGATATGGCTGAAATATAGCCTACGTGGCGTTAAACACCAATCAATCTATCCATCATTCCCTGTCAGTTGGAAAAACCATCTACCAACTTAACATATTTTTTGTCTGAAACATCTCAGCCAACTAGAACCAAATTTTCGTCGGATGGTCTTGAGATGGTCCTCCTTTGAAATTTGGCATCTTTGTCCGCCAACCCAGATTACAGCCCATCGTGATTAAAAAATATAAAAGTGGGTTTTTTTCTGTCTTAAGCTACAAAGTTAATTGCAGAGCAAGCTTTTGATAAATCATGGTCCTCGTCCTAAATAGTTTCCGTTACTCCAAACCTACAACCAAGACGGCTTATACAGCTAAGTTGAATAAATGACCTTAGGGGAATTCATCTAATTTTTTTTCTAAACAACTGAGCTAATGGCAACCAAATTTGAAGGAATTGACCGGTTAGGTAGTCATCTACGACAGTTTTGTCCGGCATGAGTACTCAATTATCGCCAGTCGCTAACAAAAAAGTCCTAGAATTTTCCTCTGCCAAACTTTACCAAGCATTCCTTCTATAGGAAAAAATATAGAACTAGAGGCTCAGGAGGCTGAGCCTGAATCGCTCACCTGCCTTTTGGCAAAAAAGTTTCAGAGGAGAAGATTTTTTAATGAATCAGCCAATCAGAAACAAGATT
>JARWCS010370104.1:0-10290 GCA_034783895.1 Geukensia demissa | reverse complement strand
TCGCAAAAAGGGAGAAAACTCCGTAATGGAAAAAGATTTCGACTAGCAGGGTAATTTCCGAATAGCCCTATACTGTACGATACTTGTGCCGAAACACCATTACGACATGTCGCGTAGTGTTAAAGGCTTATGGTTTCAAAAGTTGGCGGAAGAAAAAAAAAATAATAATAATAATAATAATAATCAGACGAAATACAGTAAGGTCTACCGAGAAGGTTCTCGGGTAGACCTTAATAATAATCGGACGAAATACAGTAAGGTCTACCGAGATAGATCTCGGGTAGACCTTAATAACAGCAGTTTCAAAAGACCCCTTTGTGTCTTCAGATGTATCTTACTTTTTCGTTCTTCAGATATCTCTTACCTTTTTGTCTTCAGATGTCTCTTATCTTTTTTGTCTGTAGATGTCTCTTACATTTTTGTCTTCAGATGTCTCGCACATTTTTGTCTTCAGATGTCTCTAACCTTTTTGTAATTAGATGTCTCTAGATACAAACCAATCACGGGAATATTATTTCTTCTTAAGCCGAGTCAAAAAGCTTAACGAGGAATCTGTATTTCTGCTGAAAACCGTACACAGTATACTTATCTAAAATTTTGCTAAAACAGATGAATTAACTAAACATCTCAAGGGGACATCCACCTCTGCACACCTTCAATTAATGACCCACAAGGGTAATAAATTTATGTGGTAAGAAAGCAATCTTTTGATTTTTATAGGGGGCACGAACCTGTGTGGCATGCTTGCACGCCTATACATGTATTAAAAAAATATATTCAACAGTATTTGAATATCAATGGTTTATAAATATGGTGGATTTTTGTGCTATGAACGTATTTCAAGGAGTAACCTTTCTTCTGTATAGCAGAAGAACCAAAATATAGGAGAGCCGACATCCAAAGGAAGTACTGATAAAAAACGAAATTATAGGCAGAAATACTTGGATATTGCAAACCCTTTTCAAAAAATTTCAATCCTGCCTTCTTATTTCAAATTCATTCCATGTCCATGGTGAAAAAATATATATATTTATGCAGGTCGATGGTAAATTGAAAAGGTTAGAAATGTAATAAGAGTTGCCTTTCGTTGCACACTCAGGTAAATGTAGAGACACAGCTGTTGTGATGAGCTTATTATTCTTTATGTATATGACACAGTGGCGGATCTAGAGGGTGCGAAGTGGACGTTCGTACCTCCTAAAATAAAAAAAAATTCAAGAAAAGAAAATGTGCGATTTTCCTTTATGCTAATATGTGAAGAAAAAGCCCTATAATTACATATATATACTTTTTCTTCTCCCTGACTGAAAAGTCTGAATCCGACCCTGTAAGTATGAAGACGCTAATTAATGTTTCTCGTAGTTAATGAGCAAAGTAATTGTACGACATCAGGAGGAAAATACATCAAATTCCTCGCAAATTTACCGAAAAAACATTGTCTTGAAGATGAAAGTGAGAGGAGTTTTTGAAGTTTGAACCACGAAATGAGTAAATTTACAAGACATGTGCAAAAAACGAAAGTTCAAAATTTCAAAGACTCGCAGAGTTGTTTTGATTATCTGCAAAATTTGCTTCTATCAGTGTTGAAATATGTTAAATTAATTTGTTTACGTGCAAAACATTCAAACAGCTCATTTAGCTAAGGTTGCCGATACGATCGAACGACGTGGTCTCGAGACAACCCGCTGGAATCTCGCGTGTTCTCACATACTATGCTAAATTACCCTTCCAAACATATTTTATGCACGCTGCAACCGTTAATAGGTCGTTTCGGTGTCGTAATAATAGACATCAAAGGCGATATGCTAGTCTTTTACGACATTGCAGATGTTATGTTTGAAGTAGGAATAGCAGAAATCAGAACGATCATTATTTATTAGACATTTATAGTCAGCTTTACGTTTTATAGAGTAGGGTTATTGAGAATTATGACTGTTTAATTGATAACTGATTGGTCAAGTATGCTTTATAGAGATATTTTCCTTTGAAAATGAAGAACAACTCACTGATTGACTCATCACCTGCTCACAACAGAGATACTAACTGCTTTTATTGGTGAATAAACTTCTTGGGAGAACAAACAAAAAAACATTGCTTTATACATGTGAAACTGCAATAATGATTTTTTTACACATGCAATCGACCTTTTGACCTTTTAAAATGTAATAAGAAATGAAATAATAAGTTATATTGTAATCATATTGCTCGAACAAGACTGTAAATAATAATTCAACATAGTCACTCATTAGCAGCTTTTATAATATTAATTTACAAAAATTGTCACTGGTCCATGAGAGGAATGCGATGCTTACTTTTACGGGTACAGATTCTAAAGTCAATTTGTTTGAGCCCATGTGGTTTGTACATTGGGTTTTATGTGCTTCATCCCCATATTTCTCGATGGACGACTTTTCCCTTTCTAGTTCCCATCTAATGTTGAATTAACAAGACATCCATCAATCAACGGCTCCTTTTTGTACCGTGTAATTTGCATGTAATGAATTTAACAAACGATTTATTGTACATTTCAATTTGATTTGACAAACATCACCTAAGATATTTATAAATATCCTTTATTAGTGAAAAGTGATTGATATAAAGCCTAATTAACACTCGATTAACCATTCTAATATATTCACACATTTAAATTTAACAAATGTCAAATACGTTTGATGTTTTCTGATATGAAATTTCAACGCTTTCTCACGTTTATGCAATAAATAGCCCGTTTACTTTTCCATAGGGATCAAACGGTTGCTTCTAGCAAGTTATATGTATTGCGTGAGCACAATATTTCTCGATTTCTAAAAACTATGTCCCATCGAACACGAGAAGAAAAATCAAACTACTGCAAATAATTTTGATGATATACAGACAAAGTGCCAGAAAACTCAATGACAAAATTATGTGAGACTGTTTGCAATTCGATTCTGCATTGAACCCTCCGTCGTTACTGACCATCACAGTGAAAGGAGAAAGGAATGGGGATCTCTGTATTGCTCGACAAATATTTTTATCTGTAATTTAATTTATCGTAGTACACTAGTACTGCTAGTAACAATGAAATGTAGAAAAGTAAGCAATGTTTTATTATTGAAAAAATACATCAGTGCTAATATTCTAGAAAACATATTATATAGTTGTCTCCTTACTCGTAGTATAGAAACCAAAAGGAGAGGTTGCAAATTTGATGCCTAGTTTAACCCCATGGTTTTTACCTACTCCAAGTCTGACCATTAAATCCTTCATGTTGTTGACGATTCATATCGGCATGTTTTTTTTTTCTTTTTTTTTATCATTGATCATTATAACAAAAAAAATTTCTTCCACCAGTTTAATTCTGATCGTAAATGTGTATGTCCCTTACACATAGTGTTTATGTCAATCTATAAACAAGTCTCATGTAAACCTTATAAATGTTTGCAATTTGCAGGAATCTATATATTGCACTCGCCTAAACTTCGGCCAATATTCAGCAACACTATCTTACCTATTAAACCTGTATAACAATTATAGCTGCCACCGTAACACGTTCGTAAGTCTTCTAAATGAATGCAGTTAAGAAAAGTCATACGTCCTCTAAAAGTAGACATAGAGTGCTTCAGATTTATGACTTTTTGACTTGCGAAGAGTTTTTCTTTTGAATTAACACAAAATTGTAGGCAGCTGAAGAAGTGTTGGTCTGTCAGTTCAAATATCAGATTGCAGAAGTCTGTGCTTTCATACTGATGTGCGTCTAATATGGTATTTCATAATATGAAACTGCGTTTTGCCAATGCTACATGTATGGAATGTACTGCCGATGAATCAAGAAAGCTTGAAAGTAGAAGTCATGTTTTATGGCAAAAACACAAGGTTCCAAACTCCAAAAAGTATGAATTACTTTTATAAATGTTTCGTGTAAATATACCTAAAAATAATTTTTGCCAGTTTCTTTTAAATCATATACCGCTCTTGTGAAAAGCTCTAAATGGCCCAAAATTAACTATCGTGTATACGTAAAATAATACTGCTCAGCCTCTCACCTAAATATTATCAAAAAAAAAAATACATGACACAAAACAATAAACACTAAGACAAACATATTACCAAATTTCCTGACTTAGAACAGGTACATGAGACATGTGGTGGGGTTACACTAGTTAAATGTGTACCAAGTCTCCCCAACGAAAGATCAAAGGAAAAAGGCAAACAAAACAAAACCAGTAACCGGCAATCTATAAAATTATTAATCAAACAGGAAGTCATCAAATCAGTCTAGAAACTACATGAATGACAATGAATATAGTAAAATACACGCAAAAAAGAAGATACCTCTTTAATGAATGCTCGCAGTTACTGAAATCAAGATCAGGGTGAGATTCCTGATGACATCAAGTTTCTCAACACGAGATGTCATCAAAAACAGTTTGTCAGACGACTGTATCTCAAGACCATATTATTCAGTCTGTCTGTGACCACATGCATATATTCAGGCTGTGCATGTTAAAGATTTCCGTTAGGACATAGAGGAAATGCAACAAAAAGAAAAGACGTGTTTTAAAAATAAGTTACCCTGGAATGGAAAGCAATTTGCCGGTGTATGTGTGTCACAGTCCATAATATTGCCTAATTTAGCTCGTTCTGTTGACCCATATATAACATGTATAACAATTGTCAATACAGGAACAAGGGCAATTACTGGTTGTAACTTTATGTGCCAATTTCTAAGATGCAAAATCATTTTCCGGACCCACCGCAACGCCATTAAACACGTGTAATCGAAAATTTTATTAATTTAATGAATCATTGAACTATTTATTTATCATTTCCTAAATATTAAAGGAGGTTTTTAAATGAACACTTCACAAATAAAGTATCAAATTAAAAGTGTAACTGAAATCTGAATCTAATTTTATTTTATGTTTATTTTTCATCAATGATATCGACATTTAAAAATAACTGTCAAGAAGTTTGAATGAACTGCGGGTGACAATAATTAATATATACTTTATATTATTTCATTAACGACTGAAGAAATGTAAAGGCCTTCGGGAAGTTCTTTGAATTTACATTAACACACTTTACCACAAGTACGTATTTGTGAAAAAAAAATTACTAATAAATTTCTCCATTTTTAGGATTTGTGGCAAGACACTTGAACTAGTTTTTACAAGGTAAACAAGACAATCCTATACATCTTTACAGGTGTTAAATGAAAAAAATACGAAATCGCATTTATATATAACAGGCTGTCACTCAAATGGTTCAAAAGAAGTAACAATGACTTAAAATATAGATATACATTATATGCATAAGGTGAATGTAATTTTGATTGTAAACTCCCAGAAGTGCAGAAGACCGTAAGTTGGATCCAATATCAGTTCCGACCAAAACCCATTTACACATGTAGGAGCAACTTCATGTTTTATCATTGAATGATCCTACGTTCAGTGAACATCTCGACCAAATATATCCCAGCAAACTAGAAATTAAGGAGAACATAGACCCAACAAAATCTGCACCACACCTAGATTTATTTCTCGAAATTGACCAAGAGGAAAAACTTGTTTCTAAGATTTACGACAAACGGTATGACTTCAACTTTCCTATTGTAAACTTCCCATATTTATGTGTCAATATTCCTGCTTCCCCTGCCTACGGGGTTTATGTTTTGCAATTGATTCGATACTCTGGTGCCTGTTCCAAAGATCAGAATTTTCTGAAGAGAGCATTGCTGTTGTCGCATAAATTCAGGGGGCTATCCGGTTTATCGAGAAATCTGGTTCGTGAACGATTGTTAATCGGAAACGATCCTGGTAATAATTCATGAACGAGTTATCCGGTTTCCCGAGAGAAGATCCTTCCGCTATAATGTAAGGAATAAAAATCTAAAAAATCTTTTCTTCGTAATTCTATAGATAAATGATTGTAACTTTCTTTTCTAATTAGCGAATAATTTCTATTTTGGTTGGAAACAATGAAACCTCCTAAATGTTCAACACAAGTTATGTACTTGAGAAGTGATATTTTTGGTATATTCAAATAATTCATCAAAATGATGAATAAAACGAAGTCAGCACTTGAAACTGACACTATATTCCATATACTTATTACATTAATCTGATGCTCTATCAAAGATATTTTCAGAAAATGACAGTTTTTGTAAAATCGAGTTCGTGAACGACCATGTTATTAAAATTTTTGATCGTGAACGATACATTTACCAATTTTGCAGAGCAGCATGAGTTTCATCTGCGATGACTGTGGGAAGTGTTATTCATAGACAAGGTCTGAGCAAACACAGAGACCCATAGAGATTTCCTTGATTTGCACGTTTACTTTATTTTTTTTTATAAATATCAACACTCGGAATATAAATTTATGGAAAAAATGTACCTGAGATAATTATCATAGAAATTAGCAAAGAATAAATTGAATTCCTCATCGGTTGGGAGCTTAATTGACTTTTTCATTAGTCTACACTTTTTTGTATCAATGGATACTTGCCGCTAAAACTGTAGTGCTGATTTTTCAAAATACAAGCAGTAGAGATTGTTTTACAACTTTCACGTCCATACAAGCTGAGCGATTGACAGTCCAACAATTCTTAGAGATTGTTTTACAACTTTCACGTCCATACAAGCTGAGCGATTGACAGTCCAACAATTCTTAAGTTCATAAAAAAGGGTGCGTGGCTCCATTTTTCGACATCCTCATCTCTTTCACTTTTTAAAATTCTGCAACGCAAATTAAGGACCGACCATTCAACTTTGAAAAAAGGGATAACAAATTTTGATTGGGTCAGAATATCTTGTCGCGCACATCCAGCGAAGCAAATATCCATTTTTCCCATATTCCTTTTTATGAATGTTATTGTAAAAAAGATGATCTATGAAGAAAAGTAAGCAAATGTAAGCTATCGCTACAGCACAGTTTTCCTTATTTGTATCTAGAATAGTAATTAAAACATCTACAGAATGATCGTTCACGAACGTATTTTGTTATCTTGATCGTTCACGAACCAATAAATAGCAAATTATAATTAATATATTTTTCTCAAGTGAAATAGTGATTAAATGATTGTAAATTATTTTTTTGTTTTAAAATATCAAATCGGGATCCATTTTATATTATTTTTATATTAAAAACATATTTCGTTATCAAATTGAATTAAAACTGTGTTGCAAAGGACACATTTAATCGTATGATGTACGACTCTTTACCAAATTATTAAAATGATATGAAATCGTGATGTTTGCTAACATGAGAAATACAAAACTGAAATGTAACAAAATGGAACTACGAAGAGAATGTTGGTTAAAGAAATGTATTTTAAAAGAAAAATATGAAGGACCTGCATGACAAACATGTTTCAGTGTCAATAAAATCGTTCACGAATTATTAACATGATCGTTCACGGTTCAGATTTTCCGATTAACAATCGTTCATGAACCACATTTCCCGATTAACCGGATAGTCCACCTGTTTTCACATTTTCATCATGTCGTCTGAAATCCCTGGTCCAATTTTAACAAACCCTGGGAGGAAGAATCCTTGGATGGTCCTCTGCCAAAAGTAGGATCCGGCATCCCCTCCCGCCGCCGTTACTGAAGAAAGAAAAAGGGGGTTGTATATTTTAAAATCCTCTAGATCTTGTCTGACACTAATGAGCCAAATAGAACCAAACTGTGGTGAAAAGGTCCTTACAAGGTCCTCTTCCAAAACTGTGTTCTCCGTTCCTGCCTTCTAATCAATTTGGCCGCCACAGTCAAACATAGTTTTACATAGGACCTTATTTGGAAATTCTCTTGAAAATCTTCTCGTCAGAAACTCAGAAACAATGGAAACAAAACTTTGATGGAATAGTCCTTAAGTGGTCTTTTACTAAAATTATGTCTGGCATCCCTGTAACTATTTAGCCAATTTCAATCAAACTTTGGTGGAGTGTCCTTACAAAGTCTTTTACCAAAAGATGTCTAGCATTCCAGCCCACCAACCAAGATGGCCGCCAAAGCCAAGCATAGTTTTACTTTACTTTTAGTTTATGGGAAATTTTCATGCAATTCTTGTCAGAAACTACTACCCCAGCTGCGACCAAACATTTGTGGAATGTCTTTATTTGGTCCTCTATCACAATTTTGCCTGGAATCCCGACAGCCAACGTCATCCAACATGGCTGTCATGTACAGACTTTGTTTAACAGGGCCTGGGTGGCAGAGATGATATTTAATTTAAACTTACCTGTACAGATCATTATAGCCTATCACCTACGTTTTGTATACGGCATGAGTTTGCGCCTGATTTTTTTTACTATAAACAAAAGGTTGCGTTTTACACGCATCGCACGTGATAAGGTTTGTTAGTTACCTGCCCAAAGTTGGTGGTTCACCTCTGGTTACTCCGGCTTCTTCACCAGTAAAACTAACCGCCGCGATATGACTGCAAAAATGTTGAAAGTTGCGTTTAACCCAAATAAAACAAAGAAACATTGAAAGCTTATGGGGACTTAAATTTTTGTGAACTCCTCAAGCGCTAAGTCAATGTTAACCACCAAACTTTGGTGGAATGGTCCTTTGATGGTCCTCTTTAAAAGTAGTGTTCAGTTCTGCCGGGGCTATCCATAAGGCCATAATATAGTCCGACATATTTTTCATTGGACTCAATGGGAATCAACTAAATAACAAAACCGTTTACTTAGTTTAATTTCTCAGAAAATACAACGCTTTTGTTAAAACAACTTTAAGTTAGGTGAGCGATTGCAGGCTTCTAGGATCTTCTAGTTCATAATTCATAGGGTACCTTTACAAATAGCAAAAACATATTTTAGATGTTTCTTCGCATAAAAAAAACAGATTTGTCAAATCTAGAATGGCAAATGTCCCAAGAAAGAAACTTTAATATCACATAAAGGGGGTGGACCGATGTTGTGACGATTGAGGCATATTGCACGATATATTAATATAAGCCTATAACAGAGACGTTTTTGCCATTCGAACAGTGTCTACTTAACCAAAGCGGTTAACCATAACATTGTTATTGTACAATCATGGATAATATTATAAGCGTAAAAATAATAGCACAAGCGAAATTCAACACAGATTAACAAAGAAACATGTTTAAAAAGGCACTAAAAGTTCTGTGGATTGAAACTAGTAAATTGATGATTGATTGATTGATTGATTATTGATTTACGTTCAACGGGCAATTTTTTCCCGATATTTAGGATGGGTTAAAGTTAATAAACAATCAGTCAACATGTAGGGTAGAAAAGTTTTACTGCCAATGGATAAATCAGAGTTAGATAGGCAAATGAAGCCTTCCGACTTCTCTTTTATTGACCGCTCAAGAGCTGTTTTATAGGATCTTTAACAAACTAAAAACCATGGCATTCCATCAACAACACCTTTAGCGTTTCATTAACGCGATTATAAAACCCTACAACCATTCAGTTTCATACTTTTAACAAAGTTTATTAGCAGCATATATGTATACAGATGCTTCATCTCTTTAATATGATTGCCTGACTCAGTAGTTCAACTCTTGCAATTTCATCATTTCTTTTTTTTCAGGTCAGAAATTCAGATATGGTGAAACATTCGGACATAGTACTGAGAATGCCTTGAAAATCCCAAAAGAACTCACAATGTCAGCATAAGATTTACAGACAAGCCATTTTATCCAAATCTGTGATGATCAACAGTATTATTTCTATTTAAAAGACCTTTTTAAGTTTTTACTTTTTATATTGTTTTTCTTATCATCTTTTTCATATTTTTATATCATCATACAAGGGTTATGTTATATTGAATACATTTAACTTGAACAAACCTTGCATTTTGTTAATAAGGACAAATCATTTTGTAAAACTCACAGTGCTAGCGCAGTGGCTACAATAACACGTGACTTTCCGGATGTTGAAAGACCAGGAACGGCAACTCGTGAAGAGATAAACTGCAGAATTTTTGTAAGAATATTGATGTTATTTTATAAGTTTGATGTTTAATAATTTACAGTAAACCGTGCATGTCCCTTAAGCTTTATACATTTGTACTTGTACAGTTTTGTTGTGTACATGAAACGTGTAAACTGGAGCCAAATTAACATGATGTAATAATTTTAATGTACGTTCAAGTTGATGTTGTACATTGTACGTTATTGTTAACATGTTTGCTTCTGTCTTTTGTGTTATTTTGTCAATAGACAAAATGCATAACATTGAATATCACAAACATAAATTCCATACAAATAAGGTTGCGGTTGACTAGCAACGCACGTGATAAGGTTTGTCTGTTACCTGACCAAGATCGG
>JARWCS010370093.1:0-10291 GCA_034783895.1 Geukensia demissa | reverse complement strand
CCACGGAAGACATATGCTGCTTGCATGTTTTTAATGAATATTGGCAAGCAGGAAGTGGACATGCGACGAGTCAAAACTGTCTTACACAATAAAGTTTTCATTACTGAAGCTTTATGCCAAATATCAGGAGGCTAACCTGCCAGATTCCTAAAAATAAATGTGACTGAAATTTTCTAATATCAAGAATTGGTCATAGTTACCTTAAACAGGAAGTGGGCATGCAACCAACTCTAAATTGTTAATCCACAGAAAACAATTTACACACAGTTAAATTTATTGAATACTTGTTATGAATGTATTTAAGGTCTAGATTGTGTCTTTCTTGCACACATTCCATTTTAATTAAATATGGTATTAAACAATACCTTTATCGACATTGAAACTCTTTGTCAAATATCAGGACACTAACTGCTTCATTGCTGAAAAATGTCATGGAATTTTTATCACAAAAGAAATCATTAAAAATGTTTAAGTTCTGGCAAATAGGAAGTGGACAAGTGAGATTTGAAACTTTCTTACAAAATACAGTTCCTTAATACAGTAAGCTCTGTGCCAAATTTCAAGAAGCTAACCTCTATGGTTCCAAAGAATTATGTGACCGAAATTTTTCAACATAAAAAAAGGTCTAAATTTTAGGAAAACAGGAAATGGACAGGTGACTGACCCGAATCTGTCTTCACATACAATTCTCCATGCTAAAGCTCTGTACCAAATATCAGGAAGCTAACCTGAATGGTTCCTGATAAAAAATTCTGACAAATTTTTGTCATACAAGACTACAGATAGTGATTTCTTTATGTCCATCTATGAGACTCATGTGACACAATAAACAATATGATTACGACTGTCCATTAGACAGCCATTCACTAAATAACAGTCGAAATTCAACTTCTACAGGTAACATTAAGGCCTTCAACAATGAAACAGGATCCATGTCAAATTTCCCAAAATTACAAAATATATATCTATACAACAAATGACCTATTCTAATGAAAAAATGGATAACAAATAACAAAAAAAAACATGTAAATGACATGACCACAACATTGGACTACAGGCTCCTGGCTTGGGACAGTCACAAAAAGTATACTGTCAGGGTTAAACTAGTTTGTGAGCACTCAACCCTTCCTCAAACCTAGACATTGGTGTTACAAAAACAATAATAACATAACCATAAAAATCAGTTGAAATGAATTAAACACTTGTGATCCGTAAAAAAATAAAAATACAATAACAAGTAAGAAATGATACAAGAAATGTACTGTCCTCGAAAGTGTACTCTCACCCAAATACTATAACAAGTAACAAATAATACAACAAAAGTACTGTCCTCGAAAGTGTACTCTCACAGTTTTAGACTGCTAGTTCAAAACCTAAAAACAACTGATGAGGAAATCTAATTTTCTTCACTATGAAATAAGCTAGCCCCCTCCCCCCCCCCCAAAAAAAAAATTGATATCAAATGAAGCATTACAAATCCCCAATTTTTCTTACCAAGAACCTCCCTGTTGTTGACTGCATCATCCTGTCTGTGTCGTTTCTGAAAATAAAAGTTTATTAATGAGATTGATCACTCTAAAAATCAACCCATCAGTACAGAACAAGTGTTTCATGATAAGAGGATGGTTTAAAGGAGGGTGGTACAGGGTTATTTTTGTACAACGTTTTTACTGATTTTTATTTCACGTGTTGTCATGCTAAAGGGTCGTTATTTGTAGTGTTTCAAGTGTCTTGATCAAAATGCAACTTGCAAGTCATATTTAATTTTTCGTTCCTCTTGAAATGACATTTTATTTCTCGTACGTCCATGCTTGGGACCCCCCTGTACCACCCTATTGAAGGTATTACTAAAAATGTTGCTTGATTTTGAGATTTAATAGGTTGCACAACAATTAAGAATTGTAAAACACTAGTTATCAACTGAAGTTATTTTAATTCAAAATAAATAACAAACTAGCCTTTAGCATGTTTATTATTATTTTTGAAATTAAATAACTGGAGTAGATAAGCAGTTTAAAATTTCCATGAGTTGAAAAAATTATTTTTTCTAATGATTACTACTATTTTGTATTGCCTATTTATTGTAAGAGTATGTGTGCAGAGCGATATATTGACATCATTTATTGGTTGCATTAGCTATTGCTATGCAAAAGTTGAAATCAACACAAAGTCACAAGTAAGATGATCTGCCAAAACAAGACTTTACCATTCTTGCCAATAAAAAATACCTTAAAATTTTCCTCTTCATAGGATAGTCTAATCAACTATAAGTATTTGCTGTATCACTTAGTCTTGATATGTACTTTAAATGTTGGTTCACATAACAAATAGATAATACACCCAAATAATAAGAGAAAGCATTTCAAAAATTTGGAGAAATGAATTTGGAAACAGATTTTTTGTTTTTCGGTGGTTTTATATAGACATGTCCAAGGTTTTAAAGGTTAAAATTTTCAGATGAAGTGTTTGGAGACACTATCCTTTATGCCATTAAAAAGTGGTCTGTGAATACACACTGTTTTTCAAAAGAGGTTTATCTATTATAAATTATAAAATAGAGTTGCACCACTTTTGACTGGTCTTCTTACTAAAGAGGGACTGAGGCCTTTCAAGAAATTTTTTATTTAACGATTCCCAGGAGCTTGTATCACTCACCTGATAGCAACTCCTCGTTGGTCCTTTCCAGGAAGGAATGTTGTTTAAAAAAGGCAAATTGGCTCTGTTGTTTCATACAAGACAATTCTAAAGTAAAGTCCTAGAGTAACATTTTACAAGTTTGGCTGTGGTGGCCAATGTAGTTAGAAGGCAGGGATGCAGGACATAATTTTGGATGAGGACAATACCACAAATGGCTCAGTAATTTCAGACAATAAATTCATAATATTTCCCATAAAGTCCTTTGTTTAATTTTGTTCAGCTTCTATTGGCATCTTGGTTAGTGGTCAGGAATACTGGACACAATATTGTTAGAGCACCACCGAAAAATCTTTCCACCAAAGTTTGGTTGCTATTGGCTAAGTAGTTTCTGACAAGAAGACATTTGAATGAATTTCCAATAAAACCCTATTTTAAACTAAGTTCAGCTCTTGAGGCCATCTTGGCAGGCAAATTGGGATGCCAGGTGAAATTTTGAAAGAGGACCATATTATAAAGACCATTCAAAAAACTTTTGGTTGCAATTGGCTCATAAGACAAGAAGATTTTTAGTGAATTTACCATAATCACAAGACATAATTTTAGAAAGGGACCACCCAAAGATAATTTCTGTCAAGTTTGGCAATGATTGGCTTTAAAGTTTCAGGTTTCAGAGGAGAATATTATTTAAATTTCATTCCCCGTTTTTCTATTTTGAGTCTGGAATCCATCTTGTTCAGAGGTTAGGATCCTTGGACACAATTTTGGAAGAGGACAATTGGCATAATCTTGTGTACCCGTAATCTAGCAGCTTTACCCTACATCAGTCAGAGCAGATATTCAGGAAGATGTCAGTTGTCTGAGTTCCTAAAATTGGTCAAATCATGTTTGTTGTTTACAAATGACATTTCCAACCAGTGTTACACCTTTGATTTAAGTGCAGATTGCATACATTGACAAAACAAGGGAGACAACTTACATAATCCTCTATAATCTCTTTGATAGCTGAAACTGACAAAATAAACAACAATGGTAACGCTGTGGTATATCTTCCTGTGGGCGATACTTGTGGAATTTGCTGCAAAATAAAATGAAAAAACAAAACACTTAAACTGGATGATTTGTGGTAAATGGTTTTTATTGTTATGAAATTTTGACCCCAACAACCACTTAATTCTCCATTAGGAATTTTCATGTAGGAAGATATCACATCCTTTTTCATCATGAATAAAGTAATTGATTTCTGGTTTTTGAATAATTTTACATTAAGGGACTGCCTCATAAAATGTGTATTGGCTGCAGATTGTTAACTAAACTTACATTGTATCTTTTGTTGATTTAAAAATTTTTAATGTTTTCTGTCCTATTTTCCTCTTGTTATCTTGCAATTTGTGTCTGCTGACTATTTAATTAGGTTTATAGACACTGCAATAATGTTTGTAAGCTTCACCAATATGCAGCTAAACCAGAGGCTCTTGAGAGCCTGTATCGCTCAACTATTTCAATAATGCCATGTTAAGTATAAACAGATGAATGATGTATGTTGGTACATGACTGACTACTTGGGTGCATTCAACATCATAATGGCTAACTTATGCTAGCCAGGGATATTTAGAGATGGAAAGACCATCTAGGTTGGCTTCTTAGAAAATCTAAATAGAGTAAAAATTAGCACTAGATTGACCTAGATTCCAATTAAAAATGGCATCCATAGGCATAGACTTATTATTAATTGATATTGGATGCATGTTTTTGGTTCACAAAACATTTATGAACAATTAATTCAAATTAGGCTAGGGGCTAAGATATTGAACTCAACCCAGGTCTTGTCTTTCTGATCATTTCAGGTGTTTATAGTTACTCTGTATCCATTTTTAGTTTTCCAAGATAATAACATTAGTTTCATTCACCAAAAAATTTCACCTATGGTGGGCATGTTGTTTGGAAGAGGTCATCAGATAAAATGTCTAAAGAGCACAACCAAAAGACCCTTACACGTAAATTTGTTTCCAGTATGCAACGTTATTTCAGACAAAATGATCTTAAGGGAATTTACCATGGGGTTCTATGATAAAGTATGTCTTGTTACAGTGGCCAGCTTGAATGTCCAATCAGCAAACAATTCACAAGTTTGGTAGAGAACAATTCACTAATCACTCCTATAACATTATTGACAATTCCTGACAGGACAATTTTCAAGTTTTATTCAGGCAGAACTGATTTAAAGTCCTGGCTGCCATGTTTTAATTTTGATTGTCAAACGGCTCACAGGTTTGGTAGATGACCACCAAAGGAACATTCCTACCAAGTTTGGTTTCAATAAGAATAGTGGTTTCAGAGGAGATTATTGACATGTGAACAGTAAATAGACAAAGATGCATACATAGACATGAATGTGGATGATGATGAAAACAGATACAAAGTCAAAGCAAAAGCTCACATGTCCTTGCAGGCAGATGAGCTAAAAAGGTATGTGAATACTTCTTATTGTTGGACTTTGATGTTGGGTACTCCCTTAACTGGAAAATTGAAATTGCTGATTTCATGGATATTGCACATAAATTTGTTTTTATTCATCATGATTGTACTGGTCAGAGTTTAAAAGATGGACAATGAAGAATGGACTTTTGAAGAAGGCCATGTTTTATTTTGTTTTGAAGGAATTGTTCCTACACAATATAGATGAGCAATCAGCATGGATGCATTTTTTGTTGCAGCAAGTATAGAAGTATAAGAAACACTCCATAATGCAAGTTTCTTATCATCATTACAATTGCACCTTAATGAGATTTTACTCCAGAATATTTAAATGTTTGTGTTGGTTGTTCCCAAAAAGATTCGTGTGCAAAAATTTCATGTTCTCCAGTTCAAGCCCCTCAGGGACAGTAGTCCTTAGGTCTCATTCAAACTTTGTTGTGCTACTACTGCACAATGTCACGCGATTTGCGCTTGAGTTAAAAGTATTAACAAACTACGACAATTATAAACAGCAAGCGATTTTGGCACAATGTCGCAGGATATTGTTCGACAATCGCTTTTGAAGTATAAATGAGCTCTTACTGCTGTTATGCACAGTAGAGGGTCTCGATACATATTTTAAAGAGTATACAAAGCAGGCGTTCATAATGGATAGCAGCAAAGATGGTACCATATATAATTCAATTTCTAGTGGTAGTGCATGATTTTACAGCAAATGTTGTTCAATATATACACACATTCATAACACACAGTCAAATTTGGCTTTTATAAATCAAATATTTTATTTTATTGGATAAAGCACAGATTGCATATATGCGTAATCCATTGTACAACACAGACATGGCAAACAGTATCAATAATACAATATAATACTAGTTAATACAATATAATACTAGTTAAGTAAATATTATATCAAATTTCTACATAAAATATCTAGTAATTTTTGCTAGATAATAAAACGACGTTATATATTTTCTCCGATTTATAAGAGGATCCCACAATGACTACTTGATCTAATTATTTCGAAAAAAAAACCAGCAATATTAACGTAGCTTCCTGCTTAATAGTTTTGGGGAAAGGTAGCTCGATGGGCCCCATAGCAGACTAGTTTATAAACTTTACTTACCCAGAACATATACACCTTCTTCCGGTGTACTACACACAGAAACTTTTAATCGAGAGTACTGATAAAACAATGGAATTCATCATTTAAATAGTGTGTACACGTTGACAATAAATGTGTGATAAAAATCCCCGGTAAAATCCACTTTTCATGTAACAATTTAAATTGTCCGGGTGTTTAAATTAATAGTTCTCATCTCAGCTAGGGCAGTCTCTTCAATTATAAATGTTAAGCGTTTTAAGGTAACAGATTATAACTGTATACTCGAGCCAACTTAAAATCTTTACAAATTATATTATCAATTATTATGAACATATTTATATAAAAATTGTTTTGAGACCAGTTTGTACACTAACAGTTGTGTTAATGATAAAATATGAGAGGCAATGTTTATCCAGTTTTAAAATCTGCTCAAGATATCTTCAATTTAGAAAAAAATAGGGAGATTGCCATCCATTTCCAAACCGCAAACCGGGAAATTAGTAAAATGTGAAAATAATCGATCAATTATTTACAGATGAAGCCATAGACGCTTGTGGCATATACACCAATAAAATATTAAAAAAATAATTAAATTGAAAAAAAATTGTGCAGTTTGAAAATAACCTACCTTATTCTAGATTACACAACAGAAAAATGCTGCTGGTCGATATTTAAATGGGAGATCACAAGGGGGAGGTAATGGTCCATGCATAAAGCGCCTGTGGGTTAAAAACGTCAGAATGGCAACCTCTGGACTACGCGTTCTTGGCTTGGACAAATGCATTGGCTTAAATTCACATTTTTTATTTACTCCTTGCTACAATAAAATACTGGGAGCTCAATGTGAGTGATATTCTATCATTCCACAAGAGAATCGACAATCATCCAAACGATGATACCAAATGATTTTTATAGTTCCGTGCACATTTTAGGATATGACAGGTCGGAATTGTATATCAGCTGCAGATTCTAGCGTTTTGGATAATTCTAGCTCTTAGGGATGTTCGCTACTCAATTTGAAAATAATATAACCTGGGGTCTTTCCGGCAATACCAATAATCTCAAGACGGTAAACCGATACTCGAAACTTTATTTAACAGTGTCCGGACAGTACCAAACCCATAGCCAAAACTGAATATTGAAATAACAAACATACAATATAAACAATTATTAACTAGTTATGTAAAATATGTTAGAAACTGCCCATTCAATATTAAATGTCCTGAACTAATAAAAATTGACAACTGGCCCAATACGGACTAAACAGGCTCAATATTGAGAAACAGGCTCAATATGGAAAAACAGGCCCAATACGGCCAGGCTCAATATGAGTATTTTCTATTTCCGTTTGTCAACAAAATAATTTCATACATTTGGGTTATTTAGGAAGGTAAATGCATCAACTTTCTAAAAACTATTTTTTTTTTTTAACAAACGTAACTGAAGCCACTGCCAGATGTGACGACAGCGCCATCTATAAATATTGGCAGACGAACGAACTACTAATGATGGCGACGAACGGAGTCGCGATATATTATACCTGCACGATTGTCGGACAAATCAGCAATACAAAATGTCATGATACCACATTTGTAAAACCAGTGATAAATTTTATATTTTATATAACTAGTTAATAAAGGAATCATGGAATGGGTGTTTCGATATTGGTCCAGTATTATGTCCTCGGACAATTTGTATTGGGCCTCGGATAGCTGTATTGAACCTCATGAGCAACATAACTTTTTAAATGGCAGTGTTCTAGCATTTCTTAATCCCATTACCTGGGGCAAGTGAATTTTTGGTCAAGGAAAATAAGGTTCTTAGTTAACACTTTCCCTTGGCAAGTTGAAAACTTCATATGCTCGAGGATTTGTTTAGTTAGTAAAGCAGTCATTGACTGAGACAGTTAAGATTATATGGAACCTCAATTTCTGAAAAATCCTAGAACACAGGAATGTGGACAACAGACTAAGTGATTGCAATGCATTAACTAACATGACACTATAAATCAGGTGAGCTAAAAATGAAGCTTGGTCATTCTTTAGTTGCTTTTATAAAAACACAACCAACAAATATTTGTCATCATATTTAATTGTCTATGATGTTTCCATGATGGATTCTTCTGTGTGTTTGCCTTTGTCTGCAACCTGTCTAGACCTAGCTTTTCGTTCCAGGATTCTTTTTCTGTCTTTGTCAATCTTTAATTTCACTATTACTACCTACAAAATTATAAATATTTAAATTATACATTTTGGAAGTTTTAAATCTGACATGTTCATTGGTAAAATCCAAGAACAAATTTTGTATTTGGATCAAGGAACCTGTCTATGTACTGTTTACAAAGACAGGAGGGTTAACAAAAGTTACTTTAGCACATGTAACTACAGAATGGAGCCATGCTGACTGAACTCTGGTGCTAAACATGTGCATGAATAAATCAAAACCACTGCAACAATGCTTAATCAATGCTACAATACCATTAAGTAGATAGGCATTCTGTCTTTTGCTGTGATAAACCACACAACAGACTGAAATATCATGTGTGTTTGAGGATTGTCAGACAGAAGTTTTTTGTATGTCTAACTTAATGCTGGCTAGATAATATAATTTCAGTACTCTTCAGACCATAGGTCAAATGGTGGGCACATCTGAGCAAACATAACAGACATTTAAGCACTTTAACTCTTTTTCTGGATGATCAGGAAATTTATTGGAAAGGTGTTAACCAAAAATCATCATCCTCTGTTGTGAACAGAGGGAATCAGATGCAATAGCTTGCAATACCCCTAATGTGGAACCACATCATAGGAAAGTCAAGAAGAAGGAAACAAGATATTGTGTTTGTTTAGCTATTCCTTTTGATTATCAACATTCAAAAACACTTTTTATTTGAACCTACAATACCTCAAGTACTTTCTTTTTTATCACAACAGTCCAAGTGTCACTTTGATAAATCACTGTGATAGTGGCACCATCCTTAGAAATGCCACTTAGAAAGATGGTACCACTATTGCCATGATTTATCAAAGTACACCCATTTTGTACTGTAGATGTAAGCATGTATTTGGATCAAGGAACCTGGCTATGTACTGTTTACAAAGACAGGAGGGTTAACAAAAGTTAATTTAGCACATGTAACTACAGAATGGAGCCATGCTGACTAAACTCTGGTGCTAAACATGTGCAGGACTGTCACAAGAAAAACAAATATTAATCTTAATATAAAATGTTCCTGCATTTTGCAATTACTTTCAGTGTCACAAGTGTCTATTAAAACTTAAATATTTTAAAAAAAAACTTAAATATTATATTAAGTCTGAAACATTGTTTATAATTATATGGGGTCATACAGGCAAGTAATCACAACACTTAAAGTTTACTAGCTGATGACCAAATCTCGCAAAGTGTCCATTCTTGCCAATGCAACTGATAACTGGTTGAACATTATTTTAAACATAATCAACATTTGATAACATATTAATTATTTACTATTTTAAATGACATAAATTTTTGTTTAAAGAGAACACTGCTGTATGGTGAAATTGGGTATCTGGTCATCCACCAGTAAATCAACGACATTTTTCAACCCAGGAAATTTTCATTGCAACTATTAGGACAATTGTAAAATAATTTTACATGTACAGTGTGCACATTATGATGAAACTCCAACAAGTTCTACAATTCAAGTTCGAATACACAAGAATTTGACAAGGTGGTGCAATTAGCAAAAGCCAATGAGAATCTGGAACATGCTGTGACTGCCATGCAGATCTTTAATCATTTGGGTTGAATGGGTCTGATCATGCTGCTTGGGAATGATAATCTACAAATTATATTTACGAGCCTTGTATATGGGCATGAAAAAATGAAAATACAGCAATTCATCAAAATTGTCCTCCTTCATTGTGCCAATAAGTGCCAAAAGAACCGGGAAAACTTGAAATATATTATAAACTGCATTAATCTTACAATGGTTGAGACAGACCTATACAACAAATGTGGACACAAAAATGTCTCGCCTGTATATGTGGCTTTGACCCTATAAACGTGTGGACACAATAATTTTCTAATCAA
>JARWCS010370082.1:0-10292 GCA_034783895.1 Geukensia demissa | reverse complement strand
TACGGAGTTGTCAACAATTAGCCGTTGACTCACACTATTTTGTCAGATCCTTCAATTTCAACGACTCTACTTATATGAATTAAAAGTGGTATTATTTATTTTCAGAACTAGAATTAACGTTTTAAGGTAAAAAAAAATTATCTGAGCGATGAAAAACGCAGTATTTCACTACCTAAACACTCACCTATACTTCTTAAAATGTTTTTTACAATCCTTTTAAGAATGCTTTTATCCAACTATTACGAATTTTATATTATTTTTCTTAAAATTGCTGTCTTTCCTTTGATATTGATAATTGTTGAACTTGTTCTCGTTGTGAATATGCATGAAATATTTGCCACTGGACGTTAAGCAACCAACAATCAACCTTCGTTGTTTCTTTTAGCACGCCATTCCTCCATATGGAGCAAGATACCATAATTTTCCGCTGGGTACGAAAGCAAAATTTATTTTTAAAGATCCAGATGTTGCCGAAACTATGTCTAGCATTCATAACAAATATGTTGTCGTGCCAGCAGATAGGACCCCAAGTAATATCATTTTTGTCTGCAAAATAAATTACATAGATTGTTTAGTTAATACGTTTGGTATTGAGACCACATGGCAGTCCTACTAACACAGCTACAACAATTTTAATTAAGGAGATAATTTATAATCACATGTCTGTTTCGTCTTCATTAGGAATATCCTCTAATGTTGAGGACTTTGATCTCCCTTTATTGTATTGGACAATACTCTATAAGCAGAGTTTTATCGCTGGATCTTTCATATGATCCATCAGGCCGCTCTCAAAGTTTTTAACTTCAATTTATTAACCATGAAGACGTGCCGCCAGAAATACTGCGACACAAAATATGCAAGAAGAGACATGCTGGTAAAACAGATGTGGATATCAAAGAACTCAAAAGACCTGATGGAAATTTTCACTCAAGATCTATTTCCCTAGTAATAGCATCATTCCACAATCTACAGCAATACCACACGCTCTTTTCACCTCAAGACTATAAGATCTAATCCATAGTTCTCAAAAAGAACGGAAAAAGACGATACAAACACATCGTTGTCGGAAGAACCAAAACATACTTTGTTCAACGCTACACAAAATCAAAAACCAAATATACAGAGGAAGATATTACAAAACTGCTATTTGTTCAATTTGTTAGACGAGTTTTCGGCAGACGATCTACATTCCGATGACCACCAATTGAGCTCTTCTGCTAGCCGATTCACTTCTTCACTCGTTTGGGGCAAACTTTCTTCAAGAGCTGGCACAAAAAAAAGAAAGAAAGTTAGCCCAAACCTTCAATTTCAGCTTCCGTTTTAAAGATGATGTTTTCGCACTGATAAATGAACGATTCGGAGATTATCTCCACATCGATTCGGAGATTATCTCCACATCATCTACCCAGATGAGCTTGTAATTAAGGACACAACAGACATTCCCAAGTCTGCCTCATAACTTGATCTTTATCTCGAGTTAGAAAATGGAGAAAGGCTTTATTTGACAAACGTGATTACTTAAACTGTCCAATAGTCAACTTCCTCTTCATTGGCAGTAACATTCCAGCTGCCTTGAAGTATTCAACACTGCCAGGACAGCTGAAAAAGATATACATCATTGAGAACTATGATAGCGCATTGGAATCAATATCCAATCACAGTACAAAAATACAAAACACTACTCAGACAGGGATATGTTACTCCAGACATTTTACAGCGGACACCACAATCTGTCGACCGTATGGAATATTCGTTTCATCGATTTAGATTGTCCTTTTCCTGTAAAGTTACGGAGTAAACAAAAAAGGCTGTTCAGCTTCTCTGGAGGTTGTGATCCCATGAAACCTTCCCCTTTAACCTGAAATTACTAATACCAGATTGGAACATGGACGAATGTCTTTAAAGAGACAGGAACTGCTTACCCTTCCGGACCACCTGTGTTCAGCCCCGGTTTTTTGTAAGGATTTCATTGTTTATAGATATATATTTGCTTTTAGTTTTATATGTAAATGTGTTGTGTTTCTTCTTGTTTGCCGTGTCTTTTGACTTTCAACTTTTTTCCTGGTTCTTCGGGGGGATTTTTGTTGTTTCCTTTTTTTTGCTTTTAATGTCCATTGTAGTCAAAATCGGGTCATTATTACAATAAAGCCCGAAACTATACAATTACATTCTTAATATGCCCTGAAATTAACCATTAAATATTTTTCCGATGGTTAATGTTTGCCATAATCATAAAATATTACCTGGCCATTTTGGCAAGGTCTTCCAAATACAGCAGTGAATGCTAACATTACACGCTTATATGATTAATATATTGATGGAAGTGACATTGAATGAAAAATTACCGGTATTTTATCTTGTCAATTCCAAACAAGTCGATGGGAAGCCAAATCCGGATCCGACAACAGAGACAACTACTAAGTGCAATATTTTTGAAGGCTTTCCCAATTTTAGTGCTTTAGAATTTTAACAAATGCTGCAAATTTTTTTTGATAAATTTCATGTCAGAGAAGCTGAAAATTGGACTGGTGAATAAACTCGGGGACATGATCAACCAGCAGAGTCATCGACCCAGTGGTTTCAAAATACGAAATTACCAATGTTGAATAAATATGAAAAATTATGGGTATGTTATATGTACATTTCAAGGAGTAACCCCTCCTTAGTCGCATTAAAACGAAACATTGTAAGTCAAAGATCCAAACAAAGCAAAAGATCCACTCATATCAAAACAAAGTACTTAGTGCAATACTTTTCAGAAATGTACAACGAAAAAGATAATTTTCTTAGCAATAAACGATAATGTTTATTCGTCAGCGGAAATTTATAATACATTCGCAAATTTCTACAATTTTACATACGCAAAGAGCCGTGATCATTAAATACTCATTCCGATATACTTTCTGCATCGGTCATTTCCAATATGCATCCTTTCTATATAATAAATGGAATATAAATATACAATATTAGGTCAACGTTTGAAAAATATCAACTTTTTTGTATGATGCTAGGACACTGGGGAAGGGCGAGGTTTACCGAGCCCTTCAATAGTTTCGTGCCGAATACAAAAAAGTTGATTTAAACTTGAAGTTTAAATTCGACTAACATTTGGTGGATAGCTGTCTCACGGACAATCATGCCACATCTCATATTATTATATTCAGTATAATAAAAACATACTCCCTTTAGGCGAGGGTGTAATGGTAGAATCTAACCCTCACCTAATGACAGTATGTTTATAATACTTAACTGTTACTCGTTTCACATTGGTCAATTTTGTTACATCTAAATGTCATCACAATTTTTGTGCTTTTTTACTGCATGCCTTAAAGAAGGCATTAAATTAAAGAAAAAGAACTGTCATTACAATGAAGAATGATTTACAATAAATAAACGATGATATTTTTTACAGAAACCGGTTTAAAAAGCTTTCACCGTTCGGTTAGTTTCTATATAGTTTAATATTCTTTATTATTTGCATACCAAAGAGATCAGACGCTTTTTTTCCTTTTTTACAGAATGAACACTTCTGGCTTTCTTAATGACTTTTCTGGAGACATCTATGCCTACAACCCCCTATGACCCTTAGATATAGAAAT
This sequence comes from Geukensia demissa, assembly GCA_034783895.1. NCBI lineage: Eukaryota > Metazoa > Mollusca > Bivalvia > Mytilida > Mytilidae > Geukensia > Geukensia demissa. Next base: position 6,693 of record JARWCS010370082.1, on the reverse strand, counting down.
AGTCTGTGCTTCAATAACCTTTAAATTTACAGTTACAACGCAAATTTTCAAAACTTTCGTCGAAACTATCGTATAAAATTAAGCATTTAAACACGAAATGAGTTTCGTTCAAATGTCAATTAGTCCTCATTCTTACCGTCAAATTCACGAGGACTGCTGAATGCCATGCGGAGACTTGTTGATTTGGAACTTTCGTTTGTTTATCTTTGTAGATGTGACAATGTCTACTTTCAAAGGAACTTTATATCTTTTTCTCAATATCTTTCATATTTTTCTCGCTTGCGATTCAATATTCTGACGTTATCGTTGCCATCGTCGTGTGGATCAATGACGTCGTATGCGGCATTAATGTCTTGCTGTTTAACCTAAATATCAGAGTTCTTATAACTTATTTTCCAATTAAGTCAATTAATTTTACAGAATTTCAATAGAAACTTTCACAAAAGACTAATATTTATTTTTCGTTTCCGGTTTTTGTATTTCTTTTGATACCAGATGTTCTTTTTGTGGTAAGCCATTATTTAAAGGTTTTGATTTTTCTTATTGTTTAAATTGAAAATGCACCTCTTTATAGTGATTTCTTTATAGAAAATATTCGTCGTCTCTTTGTATTTTATAAATTGGTGCAGATTTCAAATTACACTTTGTTATTCTTTGTAATTTGATTTATCATATTCATTGACCTATATAAGTCACCTTACCGCCAGTGTTACGAAATCAGATTTTTCGCAATATATTTTAAAATCACGAGACGCGAAACTGCACGATTTTGTCAAGGTGGGATGTCAGATCAGTCTTTGACTTTGTCTATATAAATCGCCCATGTATATAAATCACATTGCTTTAATTTTTGGTTCAAATTATGACTGGTTTTGCTGTTGGGTAAATATTGATATTTGCGACCCAGTACAGTCAGTAAAATAAAATATTAAGTTACATGCATTTGATAACTTTTTTCTAATAAGTGCTAGGCACCGGAGTGGTCTTCATGGCTCGAGCCAAAGAGCTGACCCAGCGCGATACCCGGGTGACGGATAGGGGATTTTTCTCGTTGGGGACTGCCAGGTTATAATTTGGAAAGCCTGGCCGTGGAGCATAATGTTGACGTGTGTGAAGAATGCCATACTTCATGCACGTTCAGGTTTCGAAAAAGAGAGTGCTAAAGCCGCTACAAAAGGCTTACTTTTTCGTCCCTACCCATCCCTACCATTTTCTAGTGGCAGTCAAAAGCCGTTACCCTGTTGTATCCCACCCCATCCCCACTTTCGATAATTTTGATTATTGTTGAACTTGTTCTCGTCCTAAATATGTATGAAATATTTGCCACTGTATGGTATGCAACCAACCAACAATCAATCAATCCAATAAATAAAGATATTCTCTTCATGTGTTCAGGGTTTTCGTTCATGTTAGAATTTGTTATAGGTACATAAAACTTAGTGTTGTGTATTGTCTTAGATAATTTATGGTACCTACCTAAACATATGACAGTTTTGAAGTGGTATGTTTTATGTTTATATGAATCGTTTGTTAGTTTGATTTTCGTCTATGTATAGATATGTTATGCGAGTAAGTTATATATCATCTATTATATTTCTCTGGCTATGGAAGAAGCGCTTGATTGGACAAACCCTCAAAGGCGTCCTTAATATGGCAAAAAAGCCGTTCGGTTTTTCAGCCTGCAGGTAGCACCCCTGCTTAAAGGACGCCCGTTGGTTCGAGCGGGATATATAAATACTCGAATGCCCCTTTGCAAAAGTTGTGCCGGGGAAAAGAATAGGCACTACGTATCTCTGTCCTGGAGACACTAGTCGTCCAGAAGGGGCGTCCATGGATGCGGGGATGTATAAATTCACATTTCTGCCGGAAGGAGACGTTAAAGACACCCTGTGTTTAGAAATTGCCACGTTCAAACCAAATTAAAGACTCCTTGTAACAGCTCATTTTGAATGGTCAGTAGGCGACCATTGACAAGGCTAAATTTCCCGATCTTACCCAACTTCTACTTTTTTCAGTGGCAATCTAACCGTGCCTCCCTTTTCGGTCAACTGCTCAAAGTCTACGTATTGATTTATTGTTTGTTAGCTTGCTCCCGCCCTGAAAATGGCTGAAATATTTCCCACTCGACGTTAAGCAGCAATCAATCAATCAATCAATCGATTCGGCAACAAGCAACAAATTTCGTATAGACGTTGTATGAAAAGTCCGTAATGACAATATTTTTAATCTGCACGAATTATACGTGAAATAAATAAACCTGTACATATGCATGTATTTTTGTGTATGACTGATTTTTTCGTCTTGTTTTTTTTTTCTTTTTTTTTTTCTTTTTAGTCATACGACAAAGTGTTGTCGTTTATGTCATATTACATAGTGAAAGGTTTTTTACTGCATGTATAATAAAAAAAAACAAATTTTATTTGGAATATAATGTCTTGAGGCTGATACGAGATTTTCGGTTGTAAATCCATATCGGTCATCACGCGCCATAAGAGCATTATGACATCATGTTTATTCTTAGTTTTCCAATGTAATACCTGTTCTCGTCCTGAATATGCATGAAATATTTGCCGCTGGACGTTAAGTAACCAACAATCAACAATCAATCAACCAATGTAATACAAGGGTGGATATCAATTTAAGCTGTTTCTACTACTAAAATGTATTTATTTCATAAATGTATGCATAACAGAATTGTTTTAATGCACAAAAATATAATATCAATTAAAACAAAATATGGACAAAAATATGTGATGAATGAATCAAAACATGTCACTTACCATATCAACCCTGGTATCATCTCTCGACCAATATCGTCCCTTGGGACAAAGCCCTTGGAGTCGATATGAGCGTCTCAGAATGATACCTGGATTTATATGGAAAGTGACATGTAATGATTGATAAGTGTCGATCAAACTTTATCATGTTTCATTGCCATTCATAATAAAAAACGTGATACAAAGTATTAGTAAATTTTAATATACAAATCAATAATAATAATCATGGCACTGTACACATTTGCAAGAGATCATCATGTGAAACTGATATGATATAATCTCAGTTGAAAAGAACTCCTGGTTATTTGATAGTAGGAATACCAGTGACCATAATTTGCTTGGTAACGCCAGCGAATGATTTCAGAGCAGCTTGCTAGCAATAAACAAAGTGTATATATAAAGTAATTACCTAAACATCAAAAAGTCTACCTATTTTCTTACTTATCTAATCCTTGTAATACGTATTGTGAATACTTCTAACATAACTAGGGTTTTCTATTTTAATTTGTGGTTGTAACATATACTGTGAATGCCTGTTCATTCCATTTCCGTTATTTTTATAATTTGATAAAGAGTTTGCCTCCTCGGGCGCCCTAAGTGCTGTTTGGAGGCAATAAAACGTTTCCTCCATGTTTGAAGTTTGTGCTCTATTGTTTGTTTATGGAATATGGACTGGGGAGTTAGCGGCCTGTTTCCTTTCTTGTTGTTGATTTTAATCTTGATCGTCACACTTTTTGGAAATTCACTCCGTCACAAACGCGGCCTGAAAGTAGCTGTACTCAATTATGTCCATTTCGGCAAGTTTTCATTGATTTTTGCATTGTACGGAAAGTTAGGAGTTTTTACGAATGTTTTGCTAATTTGGATTTTGGTTTTGGTCCTTAGCGTAAGATTACCCCATAAAAGAGAATTGTACCAATGAATTAGTTAAAATTAAAATAAGGAAATGGATAAACGTCTCTCCGGAATTTATTATGTATCCTTTATTTTCATAATATGAATAAAAAATCTGTTTAATATAGTAATCATGGTTTTCACGATATATTACTGGCCATTTCCCTTAAAATGTACTAGCACCAATGTTGAAATCAGTCATTACAATTTATATTTTAACATTGTTTAAAGCATATGTACATCTTCATATTACTAACAATATCATTTTTCACAATCTTTCATATTTGTACTACAATCAACAATGGATTTTCTGTTCATTGTATTTTCAGAGTACTGGTTATGATGCAACATACTTCATTCATGGCACCAGATAGTCATTTCACAATGAAACTTTACTGGTTATCTTGTAACAGATAACGGAGCTTACTTATCTACAATCTTCTGAAGAATTGGTTTATTTTGCCTGTACTTAGGAATAGTTTTTGTGTTTGAAAGGTAACATAGATTGCCCTGAAAGTTCTGTTGAATGACAGTGTCGGTGGACGCTGTTCATGGTGTTATTGTAACCCATGTAACAGTTGAACTTGTCATTGTAAGACCATTGTTGATGTCCCTCTACAGAATTCATACATGGATACATATTATAGCTTGGAGGTGGCGTTTGAAAATAGGTACTTTTGACCTCACTATACAGATAATCCGTCGGCTCTTCCTCATCACATAGATATCTATTTGCACGAAGAAGTAACTGAAAATTAAATTTGTATGTATATCGTTTTCCTTGGACTTTTGTCAAAAACATTTTATCATAGTAGTATCGCAAGGCTCTACTCAATTTGTCATAATTCATATTTGGTTTGTTTTTCCTCCTTCCCCAACGACGTGCGACTTCCTCCGGATTTGTCATTCGGAACTCTCCAGTTGTGCCTTCCCATTTAATGCAACATGAATTTTTAGTGTCTGTTAACAGCTCCAGCAGAAATTGCCATAATTGTACTTGACCACTTCCTACAAAGAACAAAGTGACATTATCACATATGGCGAATAAAGGAATGCAAGTGAAAAATCGTTACCTCAAAAATGTAATAAAGTAATTTTGGCGGTTTTTCTTGGTTACTAAATGGATATATTAACAGTACAAACGCAATAACCAAACCATTGAAACCGGAATAACCTAGGGAAAAAATGATACATAACATAAATGAGATCAAACAAGACCATTTTATCTAATAATATCCTTTATGTCAAGAGGTCAACTCAATTAGTTTACAGTAATCTGACTTGAGGCCCTCAAAATCAAATGACAAAATACATGAAATATACATAATAATCAATGTAAACAATAAAGTAGTTTCTAACTCAGTTTCTGTAGCAGTATTGGTTGGAATGCAATAAATAGCATGTATTAATAGATATCTGCGCGATTATGTTGTTTTTTACGCTTATATATAAAGGGGACATTGATACAAAAAAGGAGATGTGGCATGATTGTCTATGAGACAGCAACCCACCAAATGACAGTAGAATTTAAACTTCTACAGGTCCCATTATGGCCTTCAACAATGAACCCAGAGTCCATACCATAACGGAAGCTGTAAAAGGCCCTGAAATACAAATTGAATTACATAAACAAACGGGCAGTGAAAATTCATCAGAAGGTAATGTCAAATTCAAATAAATCAAATATATAAAAGTCGTTGACACAAATTATACAGGATGGATATATTGTACAAGGAGGGGGATTAAACTTAATACCCTTGTTGCCTAAGAGTGGACCAAGATTACTAGACTAATTACATCAAAAGAAATAACAGTTTAACTTACGAACCTGTTGGTTCAATTTCTTTTCCAGACTTCGGAATTTGACATACTCTTCAGCAGCAGCTTGTGCATGTGATGTCTCATTAGCTTGGTCCAAGATGGTAGATATCACCGTGTGGATTGGTCTGTTGTTGGATAAGGAACGAAATTGTTCCATCTTGAATGGTTCTGGCTTGATGTCAGTTTTCTATTGTGAAATGAAGTTGACAGGAAAGGAAAAGGATAAAAATAGTAATTAAAAATGGTTCAACACTGCTAAACAAATATCAAAAGAAACAACATTGGAAGTAAAATATTACTGAACAATTTCCCGAATATCTTACCACCGAAAAGATACTTCAACACACCAACAAATTTCTCGGTAAAAAAAGTGTCAAAATGTCATCTTTCTTTTCAATGTTTTCTCCAAAAACGTTTTATGGATGTTGTTCAACAACTTGAAACCTGTGTTAAACTAAAAAAATTATATTATTTTGTATCATTCAACATCACCAAAACAACCTTTACTTTGTTTGCCAGGCATATAATGAAAATACTAATTAAATGATCAACTGTTTCACTAATGGAGTGAAACTTGCTCACCCATCTGGATAACCTGACTTTGCCCTAGTTAACATAGGATTTGTGTTGCCAAAGCCTTTATCCTCTAGTGCACAGTCTATTGCTGTTTTGCCTACCATTAAAAATGGTCTAGTCTGTCCTCGCCGTGGCGATGTACGTTTGCCACCTAGGTATCTTTGATAATATTAATTTAATACACATTTGTACAAATAACTCTTTCAAGATCTGACAAAGCATTAAGATTACCTTTGTTTTCAATTCTTTTTCCAATTTCCAATAAAATCTATATTCCTGTTGTGCTTTAGCTAACAATTTCTGTTCAAAATAGTCGTGGTTTACAATAAGAAGACTCAAAATAACAGACTTTCTGAAGTCCTCTATATCTTCCTCTTCCAAAAACATTTCATCTTCCTTCCTATCTATCTCCTGAAAATATTTTGGAAATTTGAAAAACTATAGCCATGACAGGTGTAAAAATAACACTGATTGATTGATTGAATGTTGTGACTGTGAAAGAAAACTGTACAAAATAGATATACATGTAGCCTTCTTTGTGCACATTAAGTCACGCCAGCAACATGTTGCCGAGCAGGAACGTTGACCATAGAACAAAGCAGAGTTAATGGCCTATTGATCTTCC
>JARWCS010370072.1:0-10292 GCA_034783895.1 Geukensia demissa | reverse complement strand
GTATTTATACATCCCGCTCGAACTAACGGACGCCCCTTAAGCAGGGGTTCCACCTGCAGGCGGAGAAACCGAACGGCCTATTTCTATACCCCGGCCGCCCTCGGGGGGAATCTAACATTAGGACTTATCTACCAAGACCAAAGAGCTGTAATTTATGATAAAGAATAAGAATATTTTATTATCAACTATTATGGTCCCACGAGGGCTTAGTAATTAAGTGACATGACCTTACTTTAAAACTGAAGGCATCAGACGACCACGGGCCTGTATCTGTTTTATGAAGCTGCATATAACCCCAAAACCAAATGTTTAACATTCGTGATTTATTTTGAATTTATAGCTCACTTGGCTATATATTGAAGGCCCTTTTTTTACAGTATTGCAGCAAAGTGTTTGTACAAGGTCCCTCTACTTTGCAGACAAAATAGTATTTTTAAAGGAATCTGAAGTTACAGAAAATATGGCTACGAATATAACTTTATTATTATTTGTAGAAAGCTGAAGGATTTACCATGGTAAATTGTGCAAATCAGTTGAATATTTGGAAATTAAACTTTGTGGTTTTATTTTCTAATGATGGAGTTTTTACAGTAAATTCCCTATTACAGTTGTGGAAGATGAATTTTAACTACTCAACCAGTTTTCTTTATCAATGATGAATACTCCTATGGCCTGTTTACCGGAGTTAGGGCTCATTTACATGTATACTTCGTCGAGCGACATCTCGCGACTGTCGCCCTAACATCGCACGATTTTCTTTTACTAATTTAAACCAGCAAATTAAAACGTTTTTATGAAATCCTTGTTAATTCTTAATGGACCTATGGAAAATCAGGAGAAATACTTTTCCTGCCAAACTTCAAGTGCTTATATCTAAAAATATCTCACTGATTCGTAATTTGTTTCTGCATATTTGTTCCAAAATAAAGGGGCTTTAATAAAGGTTAAAAATTAACAACCTTGTTATTTGGAAAAGAGAATACATTTGATATTACAGATCAACGTAAGGCTTCAGTTTCATAAAACATCTCATATTCAAATTTTCCTCAAATCCTTGAGTTCCCTCAAATATTGAAAATGTTGTGTTCTGATTGGTCTGTTTTTTTAGTTTAGGGGAGTTAAGGAAATCCTCAAACTGCGATGTTTTAGGAAGCTGAATTATAAAAATAGGAGATGTGACACTTTCATGCATCTCCATTTATCCCTAAGAGAACTGGTAGAGGAGGTGAAGTTTATCTTCCACAAATGTCAAATGAAGTCCACAATAACCTAATTTGCTTTGTTGTGATGCCCAATATTCCACAAATGCTACATGAAGTCCACACTAAGATAACTTGTTGTGTTGTGAGGTCTATCTTCCACAAATGTTAAATGAAGTCCACAATACCCTAACTTATAATCTTCCACAAATGCTACATGAAGTCCACAATAACATAACTTGTTGTGTTGTGAGAAAAAACTAACCAGATTTTGTTTTAGGCTTGTATTTTAATCTTAATAACAAAATATATATATTTTCAGTCAGTGTAAATTCTGAAGGGGAAAATAAGCATGCTTTAATTTTTCTGGATGTCTAAAGTTTTATGGAATTATTGATTTTGTTTTGATAACTTGCCTTCAGAAATTTTAGTTTTTATCCTATATTTATTTGAAATACAGGTTTAAGCAAGTGAACCAACAAATTTATATGGTAATCTGATAGTGAAGGGTTCTCATCAGGTGGCGGTATTCCTAATGGTCCAAATTACTGGTTAAATGTAATAAAATAAAGACCCACAACACCTAATATATACCGCTAGGTTTCTATGTTTTTATTTAAAATATGGCAAAATAAGTTCTTTAACAATTTTTAACCAAATTTGTTTTAGGCCATAAAATTCATTTTAATCCCCTGCCTCTACCACTTGTCATATTCTATTTACTTTGTGTTGATATTTACTTAGTTTCTGAAATGTTTCCTTCTTTAGTCCGTAATAAAAAAAATTAAATTTTTCTTGAAACCATCTGATTTTTTTATAAAAAATTCAATATGATTTATGGTCTTTTTCATTTGTTTATTTATAAGTTTCTATAAATTATATTATTCTATTTTTTTACATGTATATGCAATATTTTGTAGAAAATCCCATGCTTCAGTTATGAAATTCACTGTCTCTTAGAAAAATCACACCATATCTTGTTTTTCTATTGATTTTTATGTTGCTTCTTTTTTTTTTTATTCAAATTTTTTTCATTATGAAGTTTCAACCATATATTTTTTTTCTTGAAATTTATACTTTACATTTTTATTTTGATCAAACAAAATGCATAAAACATAACAATCATCAAGCACTCTAATTAGTTATGCAAAATCCGGATCATTTTTAATATGTCTGTAATGTTGTTTATTTTATTTGTTTCCAGGGTAACCAAATGGAAAAAGAACCATTACCAGAAAAGGCCAGCATATTTTCCAAAGACATGCCAAATACAAATTCCGGAAATTACGGGTCTCGGGTAACAACACCCATTGGACAACAGATGCAAAATCTAGAATATAAGTTTTATGCTGAAAAGCGAAGGCGAAAACTGGGAAATGACTTAGTATGTTACTAACTTTAGACCACTTCGCATTGCTATGGTTACCTGTTTCTGGATTTTTGTAAACAATGACTGTCTGCAATCTTTGAAAAAACATGTAAAAGGAGTTTGCATGTAGAACTATGTACCAGTAAATTTCTGAAAATGGCCAAATTTTAAACATTGAAGCCTCATGCATGTATGTTTGTCTGCCTAAGTGCATTTAGTTTCATGAGGAATTCTTATTTTATTCTTAAAAAATGACATAAAATTTGTATAGATTTTATATCTGGTTGAATATTTCAAAATTTGGATCTTGTAAAAAAAGAAATGTGAAAACATGATAAGCTGACGGCCATTTTAAATAATTTTTGTAAAAATTTTGGTGCTTTGGCCTAGAACAGAAATGCAAAAAAAAAAAAAAAACTCCATGAAACATATATTTAAACACTAGACATTTTTAGCCAATATTTGTTATGTTGTTTTAATAACCTTTTACCAGTTAATAAATATATTGAAAGTGCCAACTTTAATAAATGTTCAATGTGATATGTCTGTTCAGATTTTCATGTTTTAAATATATATTGAGCATGTCAGGAAATAATTGATTTTTTAACAAAAAAGAAACAATGGATCTCCTGTTATGTTAATATTTTTTATATTTATTATATATTATATTCAGGGTTTAAATACATGTTTTTTAAAGTAAATATCATAAATCACCTGTATGTAATCAGGATATATTTTTTGAGTTTTAAAACACAAAATATTAAGAATTTTCAAGTGTAAAATTTGTCAGCTTGAACAACTTTGTTGGTCAATACATGTATTGCTATAAAAGAACTTTTTAGGCCATCAGTTAGGAAAATATCATCAATCTCAAACTGGGAACAAAAGACTTCTGTCTTTTGATCCCAATTAATTCTTATCAACAATGCTTCACTGATGAAAAAAAATAAAATATTATTATTATATTCTGGCTAATATATCCTGATAATTTATTATTTTGTCAACACAATATTGTAAATTTTATACTTTTTACCAAATTTATGGTCGGTAATTAAATTACTGCCAACAGAGTACAATGGTCTGTTTATAAAAAAAATTACTACAATGAACAAACCAGGTTTTGTCAATTTTCGATAAGTTTATACCATTACAACTTTTATTGTTGTATTTATAAATGTGAGTTTTGTGAGTCTTGTATGTCATTCCTGTATCAATTTAAAAATTTTCTATTAGGCCATAATAAAAAAATTCCTAGATTATCATCTATTTTATGGAAAATATGGGACAAGGGACATATTCCATTTTTTTGTATTTAGTGAAAAATGCAGTTAATTTTACAGAAATTCACAAAAAAATGTGCAGGATGAAATTTTTTGAAAAAGGCAGGAGTTGGCTGGAAAAATTTGCACAGGAAGAGACAATCTAGGTTTTTTTTTTAAATTATGGACTTATTATTATTGGAAATCTTAATATTATAGAACATTGATATTTTCCATTTTATCAGTATTTTCTGTGACCAAAGTAAAATGTAGTGCCTTTTGGTTACTATGGTTACTTAAGCTTTATAGTAATTTGTAGTGCCTCTAGGTTACTGAAAGCTTTATATTTATGTATTTTATAAGTACAGTTTAATTTCACTATATGATTATTGTTGTATGAAATAGCAGTCTGTTTAAGGGAGGGATATATTAAAATAGTGTATTTTTTTACTGTAATTTGTAAAAAAATCTAATATTGGTTGGTTCCAGCCACTCAAAAAGAAATCTCACCTTTTTTTCAGCAGATTGTATGAGAATGCAGAAAAATACAAAACAGGAGAGATAACTCTAGTTTTTTGTGGAAAATAATTAGACAAATTTGAAAATATATCCATTTTTTCAAACACTGATAAACATTATGTTCATAGTGATCCAATTTTCGTGAATTTCCTGTGTAGTCCGACCCATAAATTTAAAAGAGGTAGACCTGATTTAAGGGAGATAACTCATAAATATCAGTGATTTATGATATTCAATCTCATTAAAGATTTTGAAGAATTTGATTGAAACAGACAATGAATTGATGTCAACAAAAGTTAATGAATTCACAGTATTCTGTGGATACGATCAAATTTGTAAATGGACTGAAGCTGAAACACATTTAGCCTCAGTTTAACTGTAAAAAAGTTTTCATTAAAATTTCCGTCCGTAGAATTTTTATCTGTGATCATTGTATTAATACTGTTGAGTTTTTATTGTAATTGTTCGTCACTTATTAACTTTAAGCATTTTATAACAATTAAATAATTTAATACAGCTTTAAATTTTTGTTATAATTTTTGTCATAATGGTGCATGAAATTTTGCTCTTTTTTAAAGGGGCAATTGAGAACGACCCTCAGAATGGGATTATGTAAGCCAAAAAATGTTTCCTGTGTAAATGTGTCTTTCCTGTTATAAATTTCTTAGGAAAAACAAATATTTCATAGTCACCAATGTGTTTTATTTTATTCTCTGACTTTATCATAGAGAACAATGGTTAAGTGGAAAATATTCATTTAGGACACAATTTTATGTTTTAATTCCACCCTTGTTGAAGGCCTTGTGGAGACCTCTAAATTTGAACTTTTTTATATCTGCTTGATGAGATGTTGCACAGTCTCCATGACATTTATGCCATAATTTTGACTTTTCCTGACAACAATCGGGAGATGCTGTTAGCACTGACAAACTCTGAAACAGATGGGAACAAGTTAACAGTGAAAAGGTATTACTGTATCAGATGAGAATAAAAATTTGTGGAGATGACCATCCAAGGATCATTCATACAACAAATCATATCAACTAAACTTAAAGAAAAATCAGTTTCAGACAAAAAAATATAAATGGATGTTTCATCTATGGACCATTATTGAACCAAGTCAGATTCAACAAATCATATCAACTAAAAGAAAAATCAGTTTCAGACAAAAAATATAAATGGATGTTTCATTTATGGACCATTATTGAACCAAGTCAGATTTTTGCCACCATCTTGATTTCCAGTCAGCTCAATAAATCCTGTAACTTTTGTAGAGGACCTACAAAGATCATTCACATTACAAATTATTTCAAACTGCTTGGCACTTTCAGACAAGTTGAAATTTGAACAAAATCCTCCAAGGATCTAATGTTAAACTACTTTAAGCTGTGTCTGCCATCTTGAATTTCAAATACTGTAAATTCAGAAATTATTGCGAACAGTGTGACTGCGTGATAGTCACAAAAATAAGAACTCGCATTCTGATATCTGTTAGAACTCATATTCTGATATCTGTTAAATATATTTGCAGACAGGCTTTCTTAAAATTGCATTAATTAATCTCGCATTTTGAATTGAAGTTTAAAAATCGCAATAATAATGAACGCATAATTTCTGAATTTACAGTAAGCGTGAAAAACAAATATTGTAAAAGAACATCCATTGAATTTCTGAATTACACAAAAAATATGTACCTGTTGAAGAGGCCCATACAAGGATTATTCTCAAAGCATTTTTAGCCCCTAAACACCAAGATGATTTTAAGATCAGCAAAAATGAAACTTTTGTAGAGCAACATCTAATGAAAACACCTGTCAAGTTAGCTCCAACTTGGTTCAGTGATTTCAGAGCAGAATATTAAATTGTAATTGTGTACAAATTGTGTCATTAAAGTTTGTGAAACTTGTGATACCAAAAACTTTTGAGAAAGTGAAACAATTAGAAACCTGTAGTTTTTAGCTAAATAAACCGAACATCTGGTAAATGAAGCAGTACATAAAAACAGTAGATTGAAAGACATTTATTTAATAAATTGTCTGGGAGTATAAATTTATAAATATAAAAAATACATAATTTAAGACTAGCAAATTAAATAACAAAATTACACACAATTTTACTCTGACAGGTTTTCTACTAGTGCCTACCTAAGATTTCATAAAACATCTGAAAATGAGGTTTTCATCAAATTCAGTTTTCATAATTGGTTAAAAATTATTGATAAGTCAATTTCTTAGTTGAGATATAATGCCCTATTTTCAAAAGTTGTTTGAGAAATTCCTTAATTTCAGATGTTTGATGAAGTCAAAATAGAATAACCCGTAACAAAAAACTAAATCTTCCAGTACATGCATTACATTAGAGACATATAAATGAATTATTAATGATGAAATTACTTTTAAATTAATAGAATCCATTTTTTGCTTTTTTTTTCTACAACAGATCATTTCCGAAATGGTTTCGTCTAAAAAATTATTCAATCTTTTGTTCAGAAAATTGCTAATTGAGATCTTAAAAAAAAAAATTCTAGAATTTGCAATTTTTTGCAAAAAAAATTAAAGTTAAATTAAAAGTTATTACAAGCTGCAGAAAGATAAAATTTTTAATTCATAAAATTGAAATTCATATGTATTGGTAAATCAATTTGAAAAGGATTAAAGTCAGATCTTCTAAATTTCTTGTAATTTATAATCTGTGAAAAAAACGGTGACAATAGTGTAATTTTACTTGTGAACCACCCCCACCCACTCCTGAAAAAGGCATTTTTTAAAATACAGTTAAGCTTAAGGGTTTTTATATAAATTTTGTCTAATTGCAATAAGAATTTTCCAAACCTTATCAAATTTTGAGAGCCTCATTTTTGTAAAACATACTTAAATTATTATCTTAAAAATTTGTACATACTATCTTAAAAATTTGTAAACTAGAAATGAGATCATCTTTATATAAAGTTGATCATATACCATGAGATTTTATTTGCATAGTAATTACAAACAATTTAGCCATTGAATAAGCAATCTTTACGGTAAAACTGTAGTAAAAATATAAAAATTTTAAAATATATATTGCATTGATTTAAATGAGGTAAAATAGGGGCTATACACCATTTCTTGTTATAATGCTGTATTGTGGCAGTGGTTTTTTATTGGAAGAGGAAGATATCAACAAAGTGCAGGTAATTGACAAACTTAGGTCTGTATTCACAAAACGACTTGCAACTACGAACAGTAAAACAATTTCATTTTTCAACTTTAGTAAAAACGACAAACTTTGAGCAAAATCTCAAAAGGTACCCCCTCCGCCAAGGATTATCTGCCCTTGAGCCGAGATGAATTTCCTTCCAGAGTGCATATCTACACATTGTTTTGAATGTTCATGTAAAATCGCATTGAAATCCATTGAAATTTTAGGAGGAGAATTTGGACAGGAAGACAGACAGACAGATTGCTATATACTCCCAAACTTTGTTTTGTATTTGTGACGTTGCAAGTCGTTTTGTTGTGATGTTGCAAGTCGTTTTGTGAATACAGAACAAGATCACATGTATTATGAAACATGCATACCCATTTTTTTTAGGTTTAATGCAGGTAAGAACACACATCATTTTGGCACAGGTAATAAAATGGGTGAGATATATTCATTAGTCTAATATGGGGTCCTAAAAACATGAACAGGATTTAACCATTGTAAAATCTCCATTTTTATGATTTAAATTGTAAAATCTCCATTTTTATGATTTAAATTGTAAAATCTCCATTTTTATGACTTAAATGTGCTATGACTTCATAATGGGTTTTTAGCGCAAAAATAATGACATACAAATGTTATTTGCGGATAGAGTAGCATCAGTAAATGGCATTTTTTATATATTTTTACATATTAACCATAATAAAATCGAAATTATTCACAGCCATATTGCTCAGAATAAAAATGATGTGCAAACAACTCCAGCCCTTGGTAAAATCAAAACAAATTAATGGCTGCCATGAAGTATTTTTTAATTAACCATCTAGATAACTTGGCAATACAGGTTCATAATTAATAGCAGTAAGCCAAGAGAAGAACAAATGACTACTGACTGTAAAGGATAGTCTGGCAAATGGAAAAAATTTGAATCAAAATGTTATTTGTTGACTGATAATTTCTATTTTTTATATTTGCAGAACTTTGCTAGACAGGGGTTAAGAATGTACAATATGTGTACAATTTTTTCCAGAATACACATTATGGTATATAACCAAACCCCAAACCTGCTTCAGGATCCTGTTATATCATGATTTCACACAGTAATATCTGTTTCTTACTTCTAAATTTTTAATTTGGTTTTAATGTTTTGTATCACAATTTTTTGTTGTTAAGAAAATAGCAGATAAATATAAAAAAATTGTAAAAATGATATCATAGTATTGTGACATTTACTAGTATGAGAAAGTGTCATATCTGACACTGATATAGCTTTTGTTTTATGCTCAAGCATGAGTTTTGGAGATTTTTACTTGTTCCAAATTTGGGGTCCTATAAAGGGTTATTAATTTTCAAGAATCAAACACCTCAAGAAAGACCTCAGGAAATTATTATGTTTATCATGCAAGGATTATTTGATTTTCTGCAGGATTTTTTAGAAAAAAAATTACTAACCCTGATTTTTGCCAAAAAAAATAATCTGGCCAGCATCTAGAGAAAAAAAAATATTCAGGCCCATTGTCTGGCCATCAGAAAAAAAATTTTCCAAAGTAATTTACTGACACTAACTTTACATGAATAAAATAATCTAGCCCTGTGAAGCGTGCAAAAAAAAATTCTGGCCCAAATACAAATCCAAGCCCCCCCTTCCCTCCCCGAGAATAAAATGGTCCGTGCCTAAATATGAGAAAAACTTGCAGATAAAGCTTACAACAATGAATAAAGACTATATGTACATCAATATATTTTGTTTCAATGGCAAGAAAGTGGACAAGTTACTCTAATTAAAAATTTAAGAAAGACTTCAGGGTAAATTAACGACACTTATATGAAAATATAAGACTTACATCAATTTTGTTTCAATGACAAGAATGGCTATACATATTACAAATTTAAGAAAGACTTGAGTGTAAACTTACAACACTAAAATAAAAAAAAGTGAATTCCTGTTAATTGCTTACACTGTTTGTCTGAAAATAAATACACAATAAAGAGAAATAAGTAGTTCTCTCATTATAATAAGCAAATTACATTGTCTAGTGTCACATAAATTGAGTAATTATTAAACAAAAAAGGGATAACATCCTTAGAGCTGTTCCAGCAAAACACACATGGGACAGGGGGAAGACACTTGAAAATTGGTATGATCTACCATAGAATGATTTTATTACACTTATACCCATCCATAGCAGAAAAAGCAGAAGCTTTATAGGCACCAATAGAATAAAATTTTATAGTAAGAATAGTTCGACAAAAAAGGGTCCATTAAAAAAACCTTCATTTTCCATTTATGCACACACAGAAGCAAATTTGTTAAGTCCATTAGATGACCATAGATGCACTTTCCATTAATAAACAACCAAGTAGATTTTTTTTTCAAATTCTTCCTGCCCAGGGGTCTCATGTATGTTTTGCTGGAACTTCCCTTTTAAGGTCCATTTGTTCATTATTCTGCCATTTAGATCATCAAATAGTTTCCTTTTTAAAACATTTTTTTACAATATCGTTCCTGTTTGAGTTATAATTTTTAATGAAATTTCGTACAAATATTTATGATTTCCAAATAGATTTATGCAAAAAAAAAAAAAAATTCTTAATAATTTAATACTGTAAATTCAGAAATTATTGCGAAAGATGCGATGCTGGTGATCCATGCCCGTAGCCAGAAATTTTCAAGGAGGGGGGGTTATGTCGACTGGCAAAGCGACTTCATGGCCACGGTCTGGGGTATATGGTGCAAAATCCTTCCATCTGACCATTACCTGG
>JARWCS010370062.1:0-10292 GCA_034783895.1 Geukensia demissa | reverse complement strand
TTTCAGAGGAGAAGATTTTTGAAATTCATCCCCCCTTTTTTCTATTTTTAGCCTGGCGGCCATCTTGTTCAGAGGTCAGAGTCATCGCACACAATTTTGAAAAAGGACCACCTAAGAATCATTTCAGCAAAGTTTGGTTGAAATTGGGTCAATAGTTTCAGAGAAGAAGATTTTAAAAATTTCATCCCTCCTTTTTTCTAATCTTAGCCTGGCGGCCATCTTGCTCGAAAGTCTGGGTCATCGGACAAAATTTTGGAAGAGGACCATCTATGGACCATTCCACCAAAGTTTGGTCAAATTTGACCCAGTCGTTACAGAGGAGAAGATTAAAATATGAAATGTTGACGGACGACGGACGGACGACGGACGCCAAGTGATGGCAAAACCTCACATGGCCTTTCAGGCCAGGTGAGCTAAAAACCAACAGAGAGAGAACTGGGGTGGAGAATTAAATGAAAAGTGGAGGGAAATCTTGCTAGTATCAATCAATCGCTAGTATAACACTTAGGGGGTACCATCAATATGTAAATTTCCTAATTTCTAGGGGCTTCTGTCCCCAGACACATTGCCTACCATCCGTAAAATCCTGGATCCGCAGCTGTAATCGTTAACAAAAGTCATACCAGGTTATGCTGTAATTTTGTCCTATGTAATGAAAACCCTTACCTGGTAAATGGTGAATTTGATTGAATGATATATTGAAGGACTGTAGATTAACTAAGGATCCAAGGGTATCCTGCAAAATTAATTTACATTATAAAAGGAATGTAATTTATAGTAATATACACAAACTGATGCAGACATTTGAAGTTGTACATGAAATTAGAAAAAAGATCAATTATTTGTAAAATTCGATAGTGCAACTTTTGTTTCATCAGTTGTAAAAATCACATTATTCTCAATGTTATGTATCTTGCAGTTATTGATACATGTATTTTACAACTAACCTGACATGACACAAACATTTGTACCTCCTCATAAATGTATAAGTATATAGTACAAGGTATGCTCCTGGTCTAAATGAAATTTTAGAGAAGCAGCTCTCTGCTTGCAATAACCTTCCCTTCTAGTCTTGTAATCAGTAAAGCACATGAAATCTTTCTTGCTTAGCTTGTATTTTGCTTTTCAAAATGGGAACTAGCATTTGAAACGACTGAGGAAAAACAACAGAAGTAGAAGTTTGGAACAAAATTACTATATAAAAATAGGAGATGTAAATTGTCCATGAGACAACCATCCACCAAATAACAGTCAAAATCAAACTTTTACAGAATGACAGAGTGATGGACAAGAAAGGGCAAAGTAATAGGGCCAATTGGTGGGAACTAAAAAATAAATACTTACAGGTAAAACTGAAATGTAGTTATGATCTATGTACAAATCTGTTAATCCTCTTAGACAGCCAATTTCTGAAGGTAAGTCACTGAGTTTATTTTGAGCTAGGTTCAGAAGAGTAAGTTGAGCACCAACAAATCCAAGTCGCTCAGGACACTGTTTTATTTGACAATGACTGGAAAAAAATATGTACACTGTTATAAATATTTATCACTATATAACTATCTATAATTCACACAATTCAATACCCAAAGCTAAAAAAAAATCAAATTTACATTACCTATTTTTCTAAACAAGAGGTTCCCAGGATCATGTAACACACACGCGATAGTGACCTCATACTGGTCCTTATTAGCATTGTTTATTGCCAGGGTAGAAAGCTGGAAACAGTTTTTGCTAGAGGTTACACTGAAGTTTTTGTTGTGAATGACTCAGTAGTTAAAGAGGAATTTTCCATCTAGTCCTTTGTTATAAAAAGTTTGACTGTGGCTGCCAACTTGGTTGGCAATCAATAATGCTCAATATGACTTTGGTAGAGGACCATTCCCCCACAGTTTGGTTGCATTTGGCTCAGTAGTTTCAGACAAGAAGACTTTTCAGTGAATTTTCCATAAGGTATTATGTTAAACCAAGTTCAACTGAGCATCCCCATCTGCCAAACCAAGATGGCCATCACTTCCAATTTATTTTACATACGATTACATGAAAAATTCACATAATTTTTTGTCTGAAACTGCTAAAACAATTGCAACAAAACTTCGGTTGAAAGGTCCTCTACCAAAAATTCTGTTTGTATCATAAATCCACCAACCAAGGTGACTGCTGCTAAACACCATTTTAGCAAGGGACCATCCAAGGAATATCCACCAACATTTGGTTGCAAGTAGTTTTATAAAAGAGGAATTTTTGTAATCTAACAACCTTTTTCTATTTTTAATAATACTGCCATCGTGCTTAGTGGTAAGGATGCTGGACAAAAGGTTGGTCCCAAATGACCAACTGTCCCCTTCTAAAATCTCCTCCTAAGAGACCAACACTCAGGGAAAAAGATATTTTAGTATGTCACCAAGACCACCCCTCATATTATGCCTCTGTTTCTTTATGGGCTGGTCTTTAAATTGGCAAACTACTGCACTACCAATTTTCCCTTCTTATCGTATGGTCATCCCTGTGCAGCTGCAGGTTATTAAAATTTCTGCAACTTAATTACCAGTACAAAAACTTTTTAAGGAAAATAAAACAAATATATCTAAATATAATATCTTTGCTCATCTTCTTTGTTTTTGTGTCTCCATAAAATTTTTGACTGATTCTTTTTATTGCAGCTGTAAACTTGAATTATCTTATAGAAGACTTCTATATACTTGTAGTAGTTATAATCACACCTTAATTTTTTAAACTTAATTTTTATACCTTAAATTGATTTCCTGTAGTTCATTGCGTTGACGAATTCTACACTGACGACATTTTGTGTCCTCATGTTGTTGATGGAAACTACAGGCAGAGATGGAGAAACAACACTGTTTACAGGTGACAAATCTACAGTTAGCATCGGCATAGTTGTCACCACACCTGTAATTCAAAACTTTTGTTATAAACAATACAAGGTCTGCAAATAGTTCAAAAAGTGTGGTTTTATTCAATATAGTAAAAGATACATAAGAAATAACAGATATAATAAAGAGAAGATATGGGGTAAATGTCATGGAGACCATATAACTTCAAGAATAATTTTGAATCTAGAGGTCCCCAGAAGGTCTTCAACATGGATGGAAATCTATTCATTTGTGTACTGATTTTCAAGTAACATCCATGCTTTTAGTTCCTGATACTACATTGGACAAGCTGGGGTTTTTAATTTTAACATCTTACAATTTGTTCAATGGGATTAATGTAAGGATTACATTAAAATGACAAGGTAGAATAAAACTGGGTTTAATATTATTTTGTAGAAAAACAACATCCAGTGGTTGTCATTGTTTGATTAGTCATTTATTGTTATTTGTTCACAATTTTTTTCAGTAGATTAGGTCGATTGACGTTTTTCAGGATAGTTTCACATTTTGTATTTTGGGGCCTTTTACAGCTTCTGTTATGGTATGGACTCTGGTTTATTATTGAAGGCCGTAATAGGACCTGCAGAAGTTTAAATTTGACTGTCATTTGGTGGATGGCTGTCTCATGGACAATAATGCCACATCTCCTATTTTTATATTACTATTAAGTAACATAAAATACAGTTTGACTTTAATTCAGAGTGTGCCAGTTGGAATATATTTACCAGACAGATTTTCAAATTACATGTACCACAAGTCCCAGTGGTCATATATCCTTGTAATTTACTGGTGTGAACAAACTGAAAAGCACTATACTTTTATTCATTGGTGTAATCTTTATCTCAATTTACTTTGATGTTTTCAACTACTGAAATTAAATCAGATCTTGTATTTGAAAGAAATGATTTGCTGCTTTGGATAGAGAATTCATGTTTTATTTTCAAGGCACTGACTTTATTTACATGAACATGTGAAACAGAAAATTTTCTCTTGTTATGTGATGCATTAATTTCAGAATATTGATGAATATGGTAAATTTTCCTAAAATCCTACAGATACGTAGCATTTTTATTACAATTTGTAAGTACAATCACTGATATGAGCTAAAATATTCCTAAAAACCAGTTAATTAAATGTTTTTCTTAGCCAAATTTTTGGTTATATTTCTGCAATTATTATTCCGAGTCAAGTAACAAGAGGAAAATTATATATACCAAACGCCTATTTTCAAATAATAGAATTATAATAAAACAGATATGATAATTTGAAAAATATAAACATGTGAGTAATTTGGGAGTAAAACAAACACACAACAAAGTCTGAAATCTTCCTTGAATTTTAAATTTGGTACTACTGGGTGTTTATCAGGGTGGAACAACCAATAAAAGAGAACAAACCTGACACAAGGTACTTCCACAGTATCTCCATTTAAAGATTCGGCTGTATATACCTGTCAATCAAATAATACACTTATGAAACTGTGTTTTATTTTTGTAATGTAAACCAAATGCAACTTCATTTAATTTTGCTTGAATGTAGTTAAATATAAATGAAACAACCTGGTTCCTTTAAGTCTAGTTACCCTCAAGAAAATTAATATGCTTTTTTTACATTTTTACTTTCACACAGACAGTAAAGAAATAAATGAAATTTGCTCTCCCAATAGAAAAGCACTTTCAATTTTCACAGGTTCCCAAAACATGGCTAGAGTTATTTTCATTCTTAAAGCAACCTCTTAACTTTACCAAAATGGGGTTTTGTCAACAAATCAAGCTCCTGCCTAAAATAATTCCTCAAGAGAAAAAATAACCAGATTTAAATGCTAGGAACATCTTGATTCTGTAATTTGTTTGACTGGGGTTAAATTCTAATTTCAGCAATATTTCTGTCATATTGCAGCAACCACTTTTATTGGTAGAGAAATCTGGAGTACCCAGAGAGTACTTCCAATCTCTGGCAGGATATTGTCAAACCTCATCTCTAGGGTTGTAAGTCAAGCACTTCCTTATCCTTATAATACAAAGCCAACTCAACCCATGGAGGTGAAAGGCTACGGTGATATGTATGGGTAGGTTCATATCAACTACCTTGACCACTTGACTAGCTTGCCTAAATTCTAACAAATTCAAAAATATGTAGATATCCTATATATTACTAGGTATTTCGGATATCTTTAATGTTGAAATAATTTTAAAAGAAGTCCAAATGATGTAATAAAACACAATCTTTTAAAATATCTTCCTTTAGATGTCATTCATGTATATTTAATTTTGACAAAAATTTGTTAAAAAATAGGAATCAGTGAAGACACTTAAAACACCTTGTCCCTCGACCTATACAACTTACAGAGATATGACTGGACTTCCTTGATGCAGGGATCTTGCCAGTGTAGATGGACAAAGCTGTAGATTTAGTTTTTGTTGTCCCCTTTGATGGTTGTACTACACTTATAATATGGAACACCGCCCAAACGATGGAGCAGCATAGAGAACTTGCTATTGCTACAGCTATTGTAGTTGTCTGGACATCATCGCTGAAGAATATCATATCATTGGCCACAAAGGAGAGATATTTATAAACCAAACTGGCCATGCCTGTAACAGAAAACTAGATATTAACTTCTTTTTACCTATAAAGATTGATAACATGACCACTTCAATAACTGACATCTTATTATTACAAACACAATACATCTGGATTGTTTTATGTAAAGATGTAATAATGAATGCAATATGGAAATGATCCTGATCAAATATTGACATACATATACAAAGTTAAAAACTGAAATCACTTCCAAAATTTTGGTTAACAGCCAAGACAGTTATTCTAGAAAATCACATAGTATTTTAAAAAAGCCATTTGTTTTAATTTAATTTCGCCAACCTGGTTCCCGTTTCTATAGTAAATAACAATGGTAAAACATAGGAAAATTTCTGTCATAATCACATATATAGTTTTAATTATTTCTTTAGCATTTTAAAGAAAGAATGCCTAACACTTGTGATTGTCAAGGATAGCTAACTCTTTAAATGAACTTATTCTATGTATCAACAGTAAATTATTAAGACAAGGATTTTATTACCATAAATTAAATAAACCATTTACTAAATTTTATCATTAATTTTGAAGTTTTGCTGCACTACAGAAAATTTATAAAAAACAGAATATCACATCCAACCTTTTATGGCAATGTTGTAAATAAAGCTCATAAATTGAAACATAACACATTAGGACTGTTCCACCAAAACACACATGGGACCCAGGGAAGCCAAAAAAAAATATCTTCATGGTTTATAATCAGGGGTAAGTGCATGTAGTGTCCACTGCTGGAATTATAAAATTCACCTATGAAAAATGAAAGGATTTTCTTAATGGACCTTTATTTTGTTGAAATACTTTGAAATGATGCACTGTTTTATTTTGCATTCTCAGTATAAATGCTGCTGAAATTAAAAGTTAGTTGATACATGTATTATAACGTGATTAAAAAACATTCTTTGTTACATATGCACACTTTAAAGAAATCAAATTAATCCAGATTGTAAGTGCTTTTATTGGGATCTAGTAAAATTATATACATATATATTTATTTGGGGCATTTTTCTCCTTGGCTATTAATGATATTTTTACACTAAATTCAGGGGACATGTCTTGATTGATGTCTTAGCTTAAGAGAACCAGGTATGTTATCAAATGTGTTTGGATTTACACTATCTGTCAGAAACAGCGAGTATCATTTTTTTAGAGGTTGGTTCATTATATTGTTGTTTCTTGTATTAAAAATTGTTAGTGTACTATGCATCAACTTAAAGTTAAATCTGATGCAGTTAGTATGTAAGGTTTGTAAGGTTTGTTTTTATGTTGTTTTATTACACTGCTTTTCCAGGTTAGGGAAGCGTTGGGCACCCATAAACATATTTAACCATGCCAAATACTTAATGTGCCTGTCACGAGCCATGAACCTGTAATCCTGTGAATGTCATTGTTTTTATGGTTAAGTGTTACTTTTTTTACATTGTACACCTCCTTGGCCTATTATTGTTACATTTGAATATCATCACATTTTTGGGGAACTATTACAACTTGCCTTATGGTGTGTATACTTGTCCAATATTGAAGGTTCTAAGGCAACCTGTAGATGTTTGTAATTTTAGATGGCAGTCTCATAGACAATCATAGCATATCTCCATTTTCTACTTTATAATTATACATAGGGATAGATCTGCTTTTCATCATAGCTATGCTTTATGTTGACCTGGTGGCACAACCCAAAAGAGGAAGAACTCTTATAAAAGTATAATAATAAATCAAACTCTCCTTTCTGGAAATGAGTTTTTGAAAAAGGCTTTAAAAACACAAAGGTATTTCTGAAACCAACTGACATAATTTAAAACTTAACCAAAGTCGCTAAAGCATGAAATATAGATCACACTGGCCCTATTGTTGAAATATGTTATACAGCTTGTCTTAGGCTGTTGAAAATTGTCCAATGTTGAAGGCCTTAAGACAACCTGTAGATGTTTGTAATTTATAAGTAGTCTCACACACAATCATCCTTTTTTAATATACTATGTCAAAAGATAGTAGGGATATATAAATTGAATACAGACCTACATGTAATTGTGAAACTTAAATAAGTTTGTCAAGCATGAAATGAAACAGTATGTCAGTGACCTTAATATTTTTGAAATGTGTTATACCACAACAGAGAATTGTAGAGGTGAAACAGCATTGATATACTGTACAAAAGGTGTTTCTGAGGATTGGACCTCAATATTACCCTCAACTAAATCAGGACATACATGTACATACTTAGTTTAGTTTAAACATATTTTATTGTTAAAACACAAAAGGATTAGACACAAGTTTTTCAATTTAGAAATGTCTTCTCCAATACATACATACATATACACAAATAAACAAATAAAATATTATTAAATTCGTAATATACAATATTTTTTTATGTATGAAGCCATGAAAATTGTAATTGGTGAAGAGCGTGTCAATGGATTGTTAATTATATATATCGAGTACACCGTATCCATTTTGTCAAATTCAACTAACCGTTGTGTTTACCCGGGTGTATAAACAAGTTCGTGAATAGACTGAAGTGATTTCCATTGGATTTACTATTTCAACCTGTGAAATTATTAATAATAGTAGGTAAGTAAGTTTTTAATTTTTTTTATTTACTATAAAAATCCATTGACACGATCTACACACATGTCGAACATTGTTAATGAAATAGAACGTGATCATTCATTATGATTTAATCAAATCTTCCCTCTATATCATGGAATACGTTGTCTCAAATAGTAAAACATTTGCTATCCTTGATAAATTTTTGTACTGACGAAGTTATAATAAGATTTTGTTCAATGCTTAAAGAATCGTCCCCAAATAAAAGTAGATTGGTACATAAATGTATATCTGTTTGAGGTTCATTGATTTGATTAAGCATAACGGTTCTTTCTATGATAAATCTGTTACAATGCATTAAGAAATGCTCAGCATTTTCAGGACAAAAACCACATGCACATATCGCATTATCTACAAGATTTGCATTAAACAAATCACTCTTTAGTATGCTGCATTTATTTCGTAACCTTGCATGCAGTTTAGATGACAATCGACCCATAAAAGATGGACATTTTTGTACAATGTGGTAGAATTTGCTTGGATAGAAAAGGGAAATTTCTGGTTCAACATACTAAGTAAAGTTTTACATATTTTAACAAATTTTACACCATTTCAAAATAATTTTCAACTGTAATGGGGTCTATTATACAGCCCCAAAATCTACTGCATATTAATCATTGAATGAATTGCTAACAATGCTGTTGCTCTTTGGTGTGAAAATTTCCTCAATAAAATCTGTTTTTATCTGTTACTACCTTTATAAGTGAAGATGGCATTCCAGAAGGAGGACAACTGTCCATGTATTTCTTCAGATCTTGATTTAAGTATTCAAATACCAAATACAGCTTCTTCTCACTGTGGACAACATCTAGCAGTCTAAAACAGAAAAGATTATCCAAATACAAAACTAAGTTATTATTAATCAAAGTGCTGAAAGCACAGGTAGAGGTGTTTCTTTCATAGGACAATTATACTTAATAAGACAGCTAAATTCAAATGTTCATGTACAATGTAAATGATGTTCATCTTCTAATTGTTGATAAAAATAAATAAAAAAATCAATTAGACCTGAGAAATTGCAGGAGTTTTTACCTTAGCTGAAATGATACTATATTTTGATTACCTATCTATTTTCAGAGACGTGCAGTTGGTAGGCACTTTCCAAATACAGTAATATTAGAAGTGGGAGTAATCGAAGAATTAGCCAAACCTGGAACTATGTTCATTTGTTTCACACTGGTTTTCACCTCTTGCTGAGTACACCATGCAACACTTCCAAAAAATAGTTGGTTTTCTATATTCCAGCATTTTATTTTTTTAATACTGCAATGCTGGCCAACATTTCACAAAATGTTCTTAGACCAGGGTAACTCGTATTAAGTCCTGTATAACATATCCAAGTTACAACCACTCAAAACACAACCTTTAAATGTGAAACATTCACCAGATAAGGGAAATCTATATACATGTATTACTCCCATTAAATTGAAATTTCTGATTCAAATTTTTCATAATATATCAGGAAATGATTGGAATATTACATCAGTTATAGAAAGGTGTTACCATCAACATGATCAAGATCGGTCCTTACCTTACAACTGTAGGGTGGTCCAGTTCTTTCAACAAAGATATTTCTCTGATAGCTGTTGAAGGAACACCCTCGGATTCACTACAAAATACAACATTATTACATATATGGGTCTTATAACCACCTTGTTGAATTAAACATCTAAAAGTTAGTCTTATGGGTTATTCTGAAAAATGTCCTTATAACCAAAACAAATACCGGTATATTAATGTTGATGTTAAGATTAGAAATCCTTAAAAATAACACATCATGGTGATTGAAAAGCTTCATGCTAGTAAAATAGATAGATTGATTGAATATTGCCAACATCCAGCGGCAAAAATTTTCAGGACGAAAACATAATAACGAGTGATGATGAATGAACCTTGCTTTGTATTAGACTGACACGCTGAGCCGGATTTTTTACGTGCTAGCTCACAAAAGCAACAGTCTGCAGGAAGACATGCCACTTAAACCCAGACACATTATTCTGGCTCTGAGTCGAACAGTCTTTGCTCTTTCTCTTCATGCTGTGTGCTTAGCAGAGAAGCAAAAAATACCAATTTTATAGTAAAACTGAAAATACAGTTGATAATTTCCCTTGTGTTACCATTTTTTGGATCACCTGTACTTGGCGATCGCAATACTGGTATACTAGTATTGTATACAATACTGGTATAAAAAAAGTGTTCCAG
>JARWCS010370051.1:0-10292 GCA_034783895.1 Geukensia demissa | reverse complement strand
AAATACCAAGCTGTTTACCTATAGTGTGAACCAGGATTTTAAATACCAAGCTGTTTACCTATAGTGTGAACCAGGATTTTAAATACCAAGCTGTTTACCTATAGTGTGAACCAGGATTTTAAATACCAAGCTGTTTACCTATAGTGTGAACCAGGATATTTTCTGTTCAATGACAACAGCATATCTTTTTAAAGTAAAATTGGCAGCATACATGTGAAGCAAACAAAAAATTTGTTTTCTACAAATTTAAGTTTTTTACCATCATTGCATGTTTTTTGAATGTCCAATGTTTCTTACATATTTGAGAGTTTCAGGTGCATCAGTGATCATCACTAACAATATTTATTTCTACTAAACTATATTTTTTTCAAAATGAGACAAAGTGATGAGCCTTCACTTTACCTGGACACAGTAACTGTTGTTAAGTCAAAGCACTGAACGCAAGACTTCCCTAGAAACATTTTTTGTGCCATGAAACGTAGATGATGTCTCGCAAAACAACCTTTTTTTGAGAATTGCAATCATGTGATAACTGAAAACCCTTTTCATGACTCTGAAAAATATTGAGCATGTTGAAAAATATTGCAAAAAATAAAGGGAGCTTACCATCATTGCTGTCTACAGCTTCTGAAGTTTCATGCTGATTGATGCAACTATTTTTGCATAATTGTGCAAAAACTGGAAAATACCCCCTTTTCATGAATATAATAACAACATTATTATAAAACTTCGGAAAGAAAATTGAAAATATTGCAAAAATTAAAGGAAGCTTATCATTATCAGGGATGTGATTTGGACATTTCATGACCCGCAGAATATACATGAAATTTTCTTGAGGAAGTATATACCCAGTGCAATAACATAAAGAAAAAAATTCAGGCATTATTCGACCCACGGAAATCTGTGAATCTGTGGATGAATCACATTCCTGCACTCAGTGGGTATGTGCAGTGGAACAGTATTAATCTACCTTTAGACAGCTGGCAAGATCATAAAATTAATTGTCTCAGCAAATAGAATCTGAAACATTGGTCATTGTAACCTACATTTAAAAGGCAATGAAACTGTTGTACAAAGCTAATCAAATATCTATGTGCATTAATATTTGAAGACATCAAAAAACACATTTCTTTGCTTAAATGTTTGCCCTCCATAATTTTCCCCAAAAAATTCATTCTTAAATTAAAAAACATGAATATGTCGATATCAACCTTATAATTTTATAGGCAAAATTTTAACAACCAAGAAATTACAATATCTCAAATAAAATGTAAGTAAGGTGATGAATAAAATTAATGCAGCCTAGAACAGGTCTTTAAGAACAACTACAAGAAAACTATGATATAAAACATGCAAATTCAACCTAATTAATGTCAAGCATCAAGTATAGGTGGAACTTCGTAACATGGCACCATTGACACAAAAGGGAGTTGTTCCGTCATTGTATTTGTTAATCAATATTCATTTATATAACTTTGTTCTGTAAAACAACAATACTTGACAAATTGTTTACAAAAGTAAAAACACCGACAATTTCTTTTTTCCGTACTGACCAAACATTGATACTGTGTTATGCATAATATTTCAAAACTTATCCCCATTCAGTAAACACAATAATCTGACAAAAGTCGATTGACAATGAAAATGAGGTCAATGACAAATGACATAGACAGACAGATGTGTACAACTATGAATGAATAACACACCAAATATTTTAAGCTATCATGTTTGGTGACTGTAAAAACACTAAATTTTGAAAACTTAACAATGGTCACTTGACCGTGAAAATGAGGTCAACGTCAAATGACATGTAGCGAACTGGCAAGTACCAATCCAGATCTAACTTCAGACCAAATATGGTGGGTCTATGTATAAGTTGAGAAATGGACTTGAATGGGAAAACTTGTCACATAATTGATTGTGTACAAATTACAAAGTCATTCAACCATGAAAATGAAGTCATGGTCAGAAGACATATAGCAGGCTGGGAAGTAGTCTCCAAGATCTAACTACAGACCAAATATGTGGGTCTAGGTATAACAGTTGTTGCGAAATTGACTTGAATGTAAAAAATTTGTTGTAGATTTTCAATTTTTTTTTACAAAGTTCTTAAACCCATGAAAATGAAATCAAAGTCAAAAGTCTGAAAGTTCATATCATGAATAAGAAACATTTTTAAAAACATCCGGTCAAAATTGGATGAATAAAAAGTTTCAAAATAAGAGTAAGGCTATTTTTCAACCCCAATATCTCAAAAAGAGTATGAAAGTGGTCATGGTGCTTGTGGCTCATTAATCCTTTAAGATCCAAAGATGCTTTACAGTATCTTTCGTTCTTTCTTTGGTTTTTGACCCCCGGAAATCCCCGATAGTTCCCGGGAGCACTTGTTGGATGGATAGATATTTGGGCTGCAAGAAAAAGCACAAACCACAAAAATAATTTCAATTTGCTGGCAATTGGCTAAACAAATGTATTCTAAAAAAGTTCAAAGGTCACTGAAATGTCATTTTTGGCCTGGGGTGGGCTGTTATTTGAAACTCATGGGAAATTAGCTAAGGGCAAAACCCAACATTTTGGTTTTGTCAGACATGCCTGGGCTGATGCATATGTCAGACCACATGAAAATATTTTTTTTGTGGTATAAAAAGCTGTAAAAAGCTATAAGAAAATTAAGTGTTGAACTAAAAAGCTCTTGAAAGATAATGATGTTTCACATTTTACTAAGTAAAGTTGCACTGACCAGAAGCATTGATATGTTAGGAATACATGTATATCATTGTCCTATTAGTCAGATTAGACACACCTGTTCAGGTGAGACAACAAGTATGACAATGTGACCAGTAACAGCTGAAAGTTGTATGTCCCAATAATTGATTGTTAAAACAAATCATACAATGTTTTGAAAAACATCATAAACATGTGATTTTAACATATGGTTCTGCTTGGTGACTACAGCAAAAACCATGGGTTCAATAAACAATAGGTGGAACATGGTACAAAGTCATTCTAATACGTCTTACTAATACCAGTACTATTAAACATTTGAATTAGGACATAATGATAGAGCATGGTTCAAAGACAAAACCTTAGTACATTGTACAATTGTTTATTTATTTTTACTTTATTGTACTATGAGAAAAGCAATCAAATCTTATAAAAGTCATCTGAGGAACTGAATCATCTCTATAAGCTGACAAAATTTGATGTTTTAATATCAAATTAAAGATAAATCTGAGGTTGGTTTTGCATTTCTGTCCTAATCAGGGGGGGAATATTTCAAATTGAAAAAGGGGAGATAACTCATTATTACAGAGTAATACCTTGATCTGGCAGTTGGAAAAAAAGTAATGTTGGCACTCCAGAGTTTGTACCAGGAAATGATTTAAATGTTACAAATAATTAGGTGTAGACTTTTATAGTTTGTATATCTTTTAGAGAATTTGCATAATTCTAAGGTGGACTGCTAATGAACATGCATACAGAATCACTCCAACTAGCTTCATATGAAGTCAAGAAACAAATTAAATTGGTTAACAACAAGGTCAATATTAAGGACCTTAATATCTGTTTTAGTTATTTTCTGTGAGGAAAAATTACTGATGTTATTAGTCTTCTTTCATAATTTCCCAAAATAGCACAAGTTGCAATAAATAATATACATCAATAGTACATGTTTGCTAGAAGACATTCCTTTTTTATCCTAGGTCTTTATCCTAACATACAACAACCTAAATATTTAATATCTAAATACAGTTAAATATAATAAGAAGATTCTCACAGGTTACTGTTCTTCATCAATAGCCACAATAACCCCTTATACATGCTAAATGCATTGTCATGGTAGTTTCTGGCAGTGAAGTGCTTGCTAAAAATATTATCACTTAGGCCACTCCAAATTAATAATAGTTCTTGGAATTCGCTCACTCTTCATATTATAGGTTCAAAATTTTAAAAAAAATTTACTGGCTCCATTTAAAAAAAATTTTCATCATTATTCCTAAATATGAAAAATAAAAATTTGCTCGCTCACTCCTAAAAAAATACAAAAAGAAAGGAAAATATCTTAAACTGTTGTGTTCACATCAGTTTTTGAGGTTGCACTCCAATATTTGCTATTGCGAGAAAAAAATTTAATTAAAAATTTTGCTCACTCACACCTATTTTTATCACTAAAAATATGAAGAACTAGAAATAAATTTGGAGTGGTCTAAGGTACATGGTCTTCCCCAAGGATCAGGAAAAAACCTTAATAATGTCACAAATAACCCTAAATCCACAAATTTTATCTCACAGAACCTTAAATCCACAATATATGTCAGACAGAACCCTTAATTACAAATAAAGTCTCAGAGAATCCTTCATCCACCAATTGTGTCTCAGAGAATCCTAAATACTACCAGACATTTTCTTCTTCTTCACAAAAATATATTTTCTGCATTCTTTACAAGTGTCTATCAGACCAAACTGATTGGTAGTAAAAATATTGGAATTCAATGGGTTATTCTTGGAAACTTCAGATTCAGTATCAGCACACGTTAATCACAGTTTTTCATTTTTACAATAACAACTCTCATCTTTAACCATTCCTTTCACTTCTGAATTGTTTTTGATTTTTTTTTCTAACATTTGTAAAAATCAGCAGTTTTTTCTTTTACAAGACAACCATAATAAATCAAAAATATACAATAGTGCAAAAAGATCATGTTTAGCATATATCAAATCCATAAATGGTGCAACAACCTCATGCATTGTGGTAAACCCCAGCCTTGAAATGTCAAAAATTATACAATACTTTAATCATAACAGGGAAATATCAATTATCAAATTTATTCAATAATTTCAAATGAATAGAATAGTTGTATTGATCGTGATTGATTTTCTTTTATTAACAGCTTGAAATAACTGAACTGTTTAGTCATATTTTGCCATGTAATGCACATTACCCATTATGGAATTTAGCAGATAACTGAATTGAATTATAAGCTTTGAGGACGTAAATAGTGGATTTCACTGCTTAGGGAGCCAGATAACCAATATTTGTGACAGTAAAATCAAGATTAATGTCCAAAAAGTTTAAAATAGACAACAAAATGTACTGACCACAAAAAACTACTAGCTGTTTCTGACAGCTAGCTCATATTCCAAACACTGTTGATAACAAACCTGGTTCTTTTCAGCTTGGACATCAATTGGACTTACAAGAGCCGAGAAATCTTTGATGAAAATTGACGGACGTATGGACGATGGTTAAACTTAATTCCACTGTCTCCAAACAGCCCTGTCACTGAGGAACAAAAAAAAATGCATCACCCAAGTACAAGGACCATTCCCATTTGTTTGGTTTCTATTGAATAAACAAAAATATTGAACATATTTCTACAGAGTAGGCTATGATAGCCAGCTTGGTTGGTCAGTAAGGAATTTAAAGAAAACATCGAATTGAATGATTAAAAACAGCCAAACAGTGTCTGACATATATAATTTCCCAAACAGTTTTATGTTAAGTTGTGAAGGTGGAGAAAAAACACTACTTCATTTCTTTAATATTTTCAACTAAAATCGAAAATGTTAAAATTCATCTAGTCCTTTTACCTTAACTTTAACCTGGCAAAGACCATATATACACCAATTTGTATATGTCATCATCCCACAAAAAGTTATGATAGGTTTTAAATCTTCTAGTGAAACGCTGTCTCCCATGGCGAACCCCGTTAAAAAATGCAATTTTACTTCCTGGAAAGCCTGGTTAGTGATGGGTTGTTGGACCACGCCGCCATATTTTAAATCACTTTTAAAACTGATCAAACCTGGGCTCAAATTCATCCCAATACAACTAAATGTATCTGTCAAATAAAATATCCCTTATTAAAATTCATCAACTGTTCTTGAAAACACAGCGTACTAAATGGGACCATATTACATATTTTTTTAGCACTATTTTTGCGTGTGTTCTAACTTCCAGGATGAATTAGTGGTTTGACATCTAGTTGCTTGACACCTTCACTATAAATGAAGAACTGTTCATCTGATGTTTGGTTCCCATGGTCCATGCAATGTCAAAGGAAATTTGCTAAGAATTTTTTACTGAGATTCTGATTTAGTAATGGTGGCTATCTTGGATGGAAGAATGCCAAAGTAGACAACACAATAATTGACATAATAAAGTTGATTGATTGACCGATTGAATGTTGCTTTATGTCCAGCAGTACATATTTCAAACATATTCAGGACAAAAGCATATCAATGGGTGATGAAGAATAAAATCTTCTTTGAACTTTAAGCATGTTGGCTCAGGTATGCCACAGTCTAAAGGAAGACATGCCACATTATCCAGACACATTATTCTGTTTGTGGGCCTACCAGTCTTGCTTAGTAGAGAATCAGAAAACATCAATTTTTAATATCTTAGGTATATCCTGACCAGGGATGGAACACACAACCTTCATCGCTCAATGCAAGCAGGTAAACCATCTTTAACATTAGGCCTTCATTGGTGAGTTGTCCCATATGTGAAGTGTTAATAGACAATGGACAATGAAAAGATGTAGATGGAAACATACAATGGATTCAAAATATTACCAGTAAATTGCACTGAACCCTTTGTGTAAGCTATGGCAACAAATTGCACTTTATGCATTTCGTGAGATATGGCAATAAAGTGCATTTCATCTTTTGGGTAAGCTATGGCAATAAAGTGCATTTCATCTTTTGGTAAACTATGGCCATAAAGTGCACTTTATTTTTTGGGTAAGCTATGGCTATAAAGTGCACCTCATTTTTGGGGAAACCAAGTGCACTCTATGCTCTTGGTAATATATGGTAATAAAGTGCACTTCTTCTTCTGTGTAAGCTTTGGCTATTAAGTGCACTTTACCCTTTGGTCAAGCTATGGCTATAAAGTGTACTTCACTATTTGGGTAAACTATGACTAAAATGAAGCCGTACATATCCTTTAAAAAAGAAATGTTGAACAAACTGGCTAAAAATGACCAACTTGTAATGACAAAACTTTGGTGTAAAACTTTACAGACATAGGTTATTAATTAATGTAGAACAGAATCTGACAACAGTGCAATAATTACATGTATTTCAATTTGTTTGGATTTGAGTGCTTCTTTTGCTATATTTTAATCTTGGACTTCCTATGTTTCGGTTCTAATGTTACTGATGAGAGGTTACTCCTTGAAATGTACATATAGCATACCTAAATTTTCCATATTTATTTAACATTGGTAATTTTGTATTATGTATTACATCTATGTATTTAAATTTTACCTGATATCCAAAAACAAGAACACTTTATAGGAAATAGAATCTATCTTTTAGCCTAGAAGTTTAATCAATATCAATGTGATAAGAATGATTAATTTTTTAAAAGCTAAAATAACATGTCAAAAATACAAAAGTTGTAATTTAGCAAGGGAGGTACACTTCTGGTTTACAAAAGAACCTTCAGTGGTGCTAAGTCCAAAAAAAATATAAATATGCAACTGATAAAAAATCTTGTTACATTGACAGATCAAGAAGTAGACCATTATAATCCAATCTGGGTTCTTAAGACTTCCATAAGCATCAAATCTGCATAGGAAAATGGTTCTATATACTCTTTTTACCCATAACTTATTCAGTAAAAATGGAAAATGTCTTGTGCACATTTCTTCTCATAATAGGAAATGAACAAAAAAAACTTGAAAACTAATGATATGAAAGTAAAGCTCCCTCTTTGTGGTAAAATGTTTTTAAAATATAGAATATAACTTGTATTTAGTATCAGATCAGAAATCTTTCACATTTCTATTTCCTTATATAAATTTGTAACTTTGTACCATAAAACCTGGTGTAAGTACCAGAACAAGGACTAAAATAACCTGGATGGAAGATTACATGTCAAGAGGTGGTTGATATGGTTACTACTCACATATAAAACTTATTTTTTTAACCCCCTTTCTACAGGATGTGCCTTTCACATGTTCTTACTTTTAACATAAGTATGACAAGCATACAATTTCATGTATCAGTATGCTTAGAATAAGTGAACTGGCTAAAATAAAC
Organism: Geukensia demissa; assembly: GCA_034783895.1. NCBI lineage: Eukaryota > Metazoa > Mollusca > Bivalvia > Mytilida > Mytilidae > Geukensia > Geukensia demissa. The sequence goes on along the minus strand of JARWCS010370051.1, from coordinate 2,240 downwards.
TTCAATCCTTATTAAGGGGTGTTCTCAATATGTCCAGTTACAACCACCACACTAGGACACAAGCTCGCAAGCTCATCAATGTTTCCTTGCCATCAACACTTTTCATTTACTGTGGAGTCCTATTGTGATGTCATTTTTGTGGGAAATGGGAACTATTTTTGGTACCGAAATGATGCAATGTTACAGCTGTAACTTCAAAAACCTTAGGTATGTTTCACTGAGCAACAATTGCCGATCAAAATACGAAGATATATCATTTTTTATTTTTTGCCTTTAAAATTTAAAAATAATATCATAAAATATTCTTCTGCGTGGGCATTGATAATGACAAGATTCTTGTCATTGAGAAAGGGCTGAATGCAGGGTTATTATCCCGGAGTCTTAAAGCGGAGCTGATATGACCCTGAAACAGAGGATGGTCCAGTTAAATACAAAGTTATTCTGTAAAGAACCATGATACTACATTGCAGCCATAATGACAGCCATTAAATGTTCATTCTCTGCTCTAGTGTAGCAAGTTAAGGTTATGGGAACAGACAGACAAACAAACAGCTGAAAGCCAACAACACATCCTGATTTTCCAAATATACCTATTAGGCAAATTCCTTAGAGACTATTCATACCTATATTATCTATAACCATATGTGGAAATGCTATATAAAATAAAGATAGGACACAGAGCTGTTGTTTGATTTCTCCCAATATCATTCCTACGATAAATGACACCTAATCACAGTGCTACTTTGCCACCTTCACAGTCTCTTCTAGGGTCACAAACTAAAGGTCACAAACATAATAAATGTCACTACTCCTAGTACTACTATACCACTCTTCTATGGTCATACACATGATACATGACACTGCTCACAGTACTACCATACCACTCTTCTATGGTCCTACACATGTTACAGGAACTGCTCACAGTATTACCATACCACTCTTCTACAGTCATACACATGATACATGACACTGCTCACAGTACTACCATACCACTCTTCTACAGTCATACACATGATAAATGTCACTGCTCACAGTACTACCATAACACTCTTCTACAGTCATACACATGATACATGACACTGCCCACAGTACTACCATACCACTCTTCAGTCGTACACATGATACATGACGCTGCTCACAGTACTTCCATACCACTCTTCTATGGTTGTACACATGATACAATGTAAAATATTTTACAACTTAGATGAACAATATTTCATGAAATAAGCCCAAATCTCCTCATAAATTCTATCTTGCCACATCTTATGCAATTTCCAAGTTTTCGACAAAAAAAATTACAACATTCTTTCTATTGTAAAACATTTTAATTAGATGTCTTTTCAAGTTATAATACAATCAAATTGACAAGAAAACATCAAATAATCTCCAAGGTATGCACTGTCATATTGTAAATCCACATCATACATCATATCATCTTGCACAAACAACTTGTCCTTGACAATTGATATATAGTCAACACTAAAGTCTCCAAGTAGAGCCAAATTGTACAGGGGGTTAATAACATTAAATGTTATATTTGTCAATACCGAATTACCTTTCAATTTGATGGGCCATCCATATCCTATAAAGGAAAACAAAATATTTTCCCTGTTGTATGACCAAAAAAAAATAATGCTTAAAATAAAGCATTAAATGATACCAGTGAATCAGATCAGCAAGAAAAAGAGTGAAGAATTTTTTAGAATTTTACAAAACCAATAAATTGTTCTAATTCATAGTGTCACAGGTCACTACTGGGTATTATAAGTTTGTTATTATGAGTTTTTCTAAGTACATGTTTATAAGAATTCCTAGTTCTTCATAATATACACAATAACATCTTTGGGCAGGGGGCCTCTGGTGAGAGGACTGCATATGAAGGAGACCAGTGAATTGTGTTTAATGATTATTACAGCAGGTAATTTTTACATGACAGCAAGGTACCCCCATTTATTTATAGGCTTAAACCTCCTTCATAATCATAAGTTATTGTTGGTTAAATGTAACTTGAAAATGTGTTTGATAATACTTAATTAGTTTCTACATCATTTTTGAAAGAACAGAAATTAGTACAACTTGCATGAAAGTATTTTTAAATTTTACAATGAAATCTGCTGTTGCCAGATTGCAGAATTTATTATGCAAGCAATCCCACAGGATAAAGGGGAGGGTTGAGCGCTCACAAACCGGTTAAACCCCGCCACATACTAATGTGCCTGTCCCAAGCCAGGAACCTGTAG
>JARWCS010370040.1:0-10293 GCA_034783895.1 Geukensia demissa | reverse complement strand
TACGCATTTTTTTAAAAATATAACGACATTCTTTGTCAATTACTATTTGTCATAGTCATTATAACTCCCTGAACTCTTGTCTTGGTACAGGTGACATTATTTTTTAAAAATGCATCTTTTTGCAAAACAGAAAATGTAGCAACCTGGCCATTCAGTGACATCATGGACTGAGATCGTTGACGAGAAGCTGTCCGTTCACCTGTAAAGTGTTGTCTAATTGGAAGAGATTTTATAAAAGAACCTGCCGATGGCTACTACGTGACGTGTGTACAAATAAAATAAATAAGTGGACGCTGACTCTTAATCTAAATTGTTAGCACTAAGGACGGGGAAATTAAATTTTGGAGAATTTCGGTATGATATGTGTACATTTCAAAGAGTAACCTCTCATAAGTAGCAATAGACCAAAAACATAGAAAGTTCAAGATTCAAACATAGCAAAAGAAACACATATACACATTCAAATCGAAATGGGAAGCCAAAATATGATGGCATGGACAACTACTAAGTGCAATATTTTTCGACGACTTTCCGTATTTTCAGTGCTTTAGAATTTAAAAAATGCAGCAAATCTCTGTAAAACATTGTTTGATATACATTGTATCTCATGTCGGACAAGTCTGACAGCTGGGCTGGTGAATACCCTCGGAGACCTCTGGTCCACCAGCAGAGGAACTTACCCAGTGGTTTCAAAATACAAAATTACCAATGTTGAATAAATATGGATAATTTTGGTAAGTTATATGTACATTTCGAGGAGAAACCTCTCTTCAGTAGCATTAGACCCAAAACATATGAAGTCCAAGATCCAAACATAGCAAAGGAAGCACTCATATCTAAACGAATCGAAATCGGAAGCCAAATCCGACGGCAGGGACAACTACTTAGTACAATATTTTTCGAAGTCTTTCCATATTTTCAATGCTTTAGAATTAAAACAAATGCAGCGAATTTCTGTAAAAATAATTGTTGGATAAATTTCGTGTCAGACAAGTCTGACAACTGTGCTGGTGAATACCCTCCGGAATTCCACTAGCAGAGGTATCAACTCAGTGGTTTCAAAATACAAAATTACCAATGATGAATCAATATGAAAAATTTACGTATGCCACATATACATTGCAAGTAGTAACATCTCATCAGTAACATTATATATAAAACATAGGAAGTTCAAGATCCAAACATATCGAAAGAAGCACTCAAATCCAAACAAATCGAAATGGGAAGCAACATCCGACGGCAGGGACCACTACTAAGTGCATTACTTTATTTCACAGTTGATACGCAACTCCAGGGCTTGTGCTTCCTATCAGGATTTTAATAAGAGAGGGTTGCAGCTGACAAGAAAGCTACTGGCCAGGGGTTTCTCAGGGAAAGATTAGAGTCACCACTCCAGACTTTTTTCTGTCGCAATCATGATTTGGTTGACCGTTACGAAATATCACATTCACAAATGACAATTGATATCTTCCCACTATCGTGTATACAAATCCGTTCCTATACCGGTTGTTAACAACTTTTTGACTATACACCGGCTTAGTCTACTGAGTAACACGACGGGTGCACCTAGTGGAGCAGGTCTTGCTTAGCCTTTCGGAGCACCAGAAAGCACCCTGGATTTTGTAGGGTTCGTGTTACTCCAGCTTTAGTTTTCAGTGTATTGTTGTGTGTTCTATGTTTGTCTTTAGTTGGTCTCATCTGTATTCTGACTTTTCTGTCTGCCCATTTGGTATCTTCGAATTCTCATGAGTAAGACCCACATTCTGTTATAATGGTGTTTTTTTTAAATGTGAAACATTCTATTTTATAAATATTTTAATTATAAAACAATCGGATTAATTATGCAAATGATCATAAAATAACATGCTATGCTAGTTACTTGAAAGTCATATCAACTAACGTATATTTACATGTAACTTCAGTATTGACTCTGGGTCTAATAAATAATTAAAGGTAAAAAAAAACACATAGAATTTGATTTATAATGCATGACATGGTTTGATTAAAGCAAAATCTGTTGATCTGGTTCTTCTGTAGATTAACCTGTTAGGTCTAGGCTAAACAATTTAAAAAATATAGTCAAACAAATATCATTCAAATGGTTGAAAAAAGATACACAACGCTGGATATCGAACGAATTGGCAATGTATCAGCCATATTTTCGAACAAATTCATGTCATAAATTCATCGCCGAAAATTATCTTGTAGTTACATAAAAATAAATGTATTGACCTTTTATTAAAAGAGAAATAAATTTGTCTTGAGTTCGGATTGTAACAGGACTCGATATATATCAATTTACATGTCTAGCAAGTTAATGTATTTGCCTATTCATTTATATTTAAATATAGTTGTCTTGGGTTCGGATATAAATCGGGCTCAATATATTTCAATTGACATGTCTAACAAGTTTGTTAGCATTTAATTTTGGCTCTTCGCTGTATATAACTTTAATACCCTAAGGCGATAAAGAACGACTGATGAACATATGTGAATATGTCTAATGAGAATAAAACAAGCTTACATGAAAATGAACTCAAAATACGATTAAATACTACACAAAATCAGTGATCTTTTGTTTAAATAATTATTAGATATTATTTATATTACCTATATTAAGTCGTATTTGGAATCTGTACGATTGCATATGTGTGTTTTTCTTAACATTTAGATGTCTAATATTGTAACCCGAAGGAGTGGTATTCCTCCATTAATGACCTTGAGGCGACATCTAGATCTTGTGTTTGCGTAGTTATGGCGTGGTACCCTATACCTTTGAAAAACCTCTTTCATTAAAATTGACAAGGGTTGTGTATTTCCTGAACGATGTAATTTTTCATTGCTGTCGACAGAAAAAAATTAAAAGGTTTGATGGAAAGTTGAGTATTTAAAATCTCTCTCGAGCACCAGAGCTGATCGTTTTTATCTTTTATTACTTTTTGTCGCAGCTACTGAATTTGGATTTCTGAATAGACATGCTTTCAATTCTTATGTTTGTTTAGCCTTTCAAAGCTATGGCATTAAGTGAACGTTATAAAAGTTAATAAAAGCAAATGCTGTTAGGTTCTTGCTGTTTCTCTCTGTAGAGGTTCACTATTCGTTTGTTTCCGTCTATAGGTAGAAGTTAACCATTCGCAAGTTTCTCTCTGTAGGTAGAAGTTATCCATTCGCATGTTTCGCATTTTAGGTAGTAGTTTACCATTCACACAAGATTGTATAAAATTCATAAAATGCATTTTTTTTTCTAAATCCATCCCGAGAGTAGTCAGGGTTAAGAAATAAATTTCTCGGTTTCTCCGCCAGGTGAAAACTCCTCCTTAAGGGCTCGATTGGTTGGGCGGGATGTTTGAAATATGAACCCGTCTCGGACGGGAACGATACCAACGCTGGAAGGATACCACGCTCTCAGCAGGTTAAAGATCCCTTTGCAACAGTTCGTAAAGAGTGGTCCGATGGTGGACAGTTGCTGGATTAATTTCCCGCCCTACGTATACAATCCCAATTAGGCATCCAGTGGCTAGAAAATTTCCCGACCTGACCCTGCAGCCCATCTAAATTATGTTTGATAACTTCTTGTCCTGATCATACATGGAATATTTGCGTTAAGCAAAAATCAATCAATCTTTGTTACTCAAATCAAATTTATTTCAAGTCGGTAGAAATATCTAATTACAAATATAAGCTCTACAAAGCTTTCAAAACTTGGATGTTTAAACTTTATCCAGTGGATAAATATTTAAGCAGTGAATAAGTCACAAAGAACGCACTACATCTATCAACTCATCCCTGACAAACATAAACAAAAAAGACTCCATATAAATCAAGCAACATGTTGCAAATAAAAGTAATTGCAGTTCTCATATGCACGACACATAAGAAGTGGAGATTGGCATATGCAGTACAGTTATCAGCAATGATTCATGTGGCTATAGTTGGCGCCTGCTACAAAGATGGATAGAAAATATTTAAAAACAGAATGACACGAAAATGCAAAATTGAAAGTTAAATTTGCAATCAAAGCAAAAGTATTATTATCAAAACATATATGTTAAAATAGTTTATAAAAAGAAATAATCAATATTATGCAGCATAGAATGGATAAATAACTTTTTGCATACTGAAGCAGATAAAACATAAATGCTTAACCATCTGTCAGCTATGCTTCTGCAACAATAGTTTATTTAAGAAAACACGTACGTCCATATCAGGTTATTCAATTAAACACGTAACCTGGTTTAAACAAGTTAAACATAGGTTCGCTCAACTAATTTGTCGGGTCATGCCAAAATACCTACAAACAGCCAGCGTATTGGATGTTATTCATTATTATAAACACTTCAGGATCTAAAACTATTATCCTTCTAAGTTTAAAAAATGTAATTTGAATTTTTTCACCAGCTGAATATATATGTTATTTTTATCGTCTCAGATAAATTAATTTCAGTCCTCTCTTATATCTGTTCTTGGTGTTTTTCCTAAATGAGCAATGAATAATGTTGGGCGACATAAAATAATCAATATGAAAAGTTTCCCCAAAAGACTTAAACACGTTTAATATATACTTTTTCTATTTCTACAAATGTTTTAAATATGATTTTAAAATTAATTTAAAATCAATAGTTGCAGCCTACACCTTAACATCATCTTCATATATTTTTACTTTTACGTCACATTTAAATATAATATTCAAATCATGTATCTTCTTTCAAACAGCTATATTTTGTAATCAATCAGGCTTTTCAGTTAAACGTTTATTTAAACTATTGAGCTTTTTTCGTTATAAAGTACTAATAACTTTGTCCGCGTTATTGCAACGATATTATAGTGTTGTCGTTAGTATAATTAATAACTTTCTTTTTTGAAATTTAAATTAAAATATGATTGATTAAAATTGAAGTTAAATGGAGCCTTTGGGTACACTTTATTTATACTTGAAGGTTTAAAAACTAACCTCTTACTGGTCCATTTTTGCAACTTAAATTACTTGTCACGAGTTAAAGACCTTCGACTGATAAATCTGAGGTAAATATTTAAAGGCCTTCGACATGTCCATCAATATGTCAACAATATATCCATTTTCATTTATAACCCTCCTTCATTCCTCCGGAATTTGAAGGTAAGCATGTTGACAGCTTTATCAAGCTCTTACCACTAATAAAAGAACAGTAAATCAAGTAGAAAAAACACTAATTGATTGATTGGTTGATGCCTTACATCCAGTGGAAAATATTTTAGCCATATTAACAAACATCTAATCAATATATAGACATGAGCAGGGCACGGTAAGGAAGGGAATTTTATTTAAAAGACAGAATTTGGAATATATGCCAGAAAGACGCAATCCACATCTTTTCTGGGTTTATGATTTTTTCTCGTAAAGCTGTTGTCTTCTTTCACTAGTATTCCTTGTGGCAAGAAACAAGTTTCATGTCTTTCTCTTATGAAAAAGATTGTTATTTAGACTGTCTGTGAAAAAATAACGGGTTGGATATGGGCGGAAATATCAACAATTTAACATCTGTTGACGTATCAAATTGTAAACTCCTATTGTTAACTTCCCATATTTATGTGGCAGTATTCCTGCTTCCCCTGCATGCGGGGTTTATGTGTCACAGTTGTATCGATACTGTGCGCGTGCCTGTTCTAAGTATCAGGATTTTCTGAAGAAAGCACAGCTGTGAATTATTACAACAAGGATACATTCAATCAAGGTTGAAATCGCCCCTCCTTATATTTTATTGTCGTCAACATTAATTGGTTGTTTCATATAGTGTCAGTGTATCAAACAAGGTGTAGACTTGTTACCGGTAATGAACAATGAGTTGACCTCTTCTCAGATTGACGTTTGCCCGGATTAGAGTTAAAAGATTCCACGACAGGTGCCGCGCGTGGGACAGGGGTTGGGCTTACCCGTCCGGGGCACCTGATTCCATTCCTGTTTTGTAAAGTAGTTCGTTGAGTCCGGGCTTTTGTCTTTTTTGTTATCTATTTCGAGTTTGTCTTTGAACTCTGCACTTTTGGTCTCTCGCATGGGTATTCTACACTGGACTCTTGGAACTTGGATAAAGCAGGAAGAAAACTTACTGGTCTATAGTTTCCAACACAAAATGTGGACCACTTGTTCTACTTTAGGTATATCTAAAAAGACCATGGTTGTTTACTAAAAAGATTTGTTAATCAAATCTAGAAAAGTTGTTTAGATCACATGTTTGGCCAGCTTCAACTTTTTGGTGATATATAACAACAATAGTTTAGGCAAATGTTTTTTTTATCTCCGGAAATAGGTCTTAACTTCAGAATTGTAAGTTTATCGGTTTTGCAAGTTTTTTTTTATTTTGAAAATACTCGGATGTTTTTCATCAACAATCATGGAAATTCATTTAAACGTTCGATATAATGTCAGGGGAGATAACTCTTAATTTCAACCATCAAAATATTGGTGCTGTTCACCGCTTTAATGGGAATTTGAAAGTTATGTCAAATTATCTGTCCTTTCAGTTTTACTGAATTATTTATGTATAAATGTTAATTGTTCATTTACCAGTTCCCTCTCTTTCAATGACATATGTTTATAATAAATTTCAATGAAAATAGAAATAAATTTTGTTATACGACCGACTTAGATCTAACCCAATACCTGTTTTATCTGCTACAAGTCAGGTTTAGTTAGATATCCTATAAAATCATCATCATTAAATGGTATTTGGCTGCTCTACGATTTCCTCACCTTTGATTGGGGTAGGATAACACAAATTGTACAGCTGTGAGGTTTGGTTCATCAAAACATTCACGTATACTCTGAAATGAACCTGGTTTATTTGTTTACACCCAAAAGACATGATGAAGAACCCCTTGTAAAACCGTTAGATCATTTATTTTATATTTATCGAAATTCTGTGAGATAAAAACATTAAAATGTATTCCTCTCGTCTACAAAAATATCAATATTTTAATCACCAAAATGATATAAATGCCATAGCTAAATGTAAAGTCATCTAGGTTGTGTAAGATCGCTCGCTGTGTGATACACTAGGGGCTGGAGGTTTAAAAACGTCAGATATAAACCACCTTCTTTCTTGAAGAATAGGTTTTATATAAAAATGGGTACATTTTTTAAAATTCTCAATGTATTCTCCTCTCATCAAAAATGTGCGGATAAAAAGCAAGATCACCACCTCTTTAGCTGCAGGCGGCTCTTAGGAGAGTGCATTTGTCTACTTAAAATTGGTAAGATTTCTGTGTCTGACAGAAATAACAAATCTACTACCCCTTTTTATAACAGTTCGTTAATGTTGAAATACCTTAAAAATGCGGCTATGTATACTCAAATAGGCACATTTGCATCGTTTGAGCTCATGGAATTTTTTTTACAGATGTCACTTGTACTGCAATCGGACGAGGGTGACCAAAAGAAGATATTGACTTCTTCACACATGTCATCAGATACAAATTAAAACGATTTTCATTTCTTTTCCTAATAAAATATGAGCCACTTAGACGTGTTATAATCATTATTGTCTTCATTTGACACAATATAGTAGGTACTGTAAGCCCCATATATGACCCAAATTTTATTTTTTACGACACAACAATAAGTTGTTGGGAAAATAATTTTTAATACACGTCTATTAATAATTCATACACTTATACTTATAAAGTTGGCATCACCTCTACAAACTAGCAGGGCAAAATTGACTATTTTTACGTGAATGTAACATTTTCTGTAAAAATACCCAAACTTTGGAGGTGTTTTTTTTTCAAAATAGAAAAGAGCGCGTAAAAACATCACGAAATGTTTTTAAAAGAAATATATGTATTAGATCTTGAATTGTACAAAGTTTGGTTTTGATGTTTTTGTGCGAATTTCAAAATCAAATCGACAAAATTGTTCCAAAATTTTTATAAAATTGAGTATTTGACATTTAAAGCAATTAATATGTGAAATGTGACCGTTTTAGACCAATTAAACTGAAAACACCACGGATTGTTTATCGGTATTTTTCAATATAAACGATATACAACAAAAGATATTATCCACTTTTGATTTTTAAGCCAAACTCTTTGGCCGAAAACGTGGCTCAACGACCCTAGTCCTTTGCGATATTTTTAATGCCAAAGAGACCGTTAGTAAAATTGTTAGCGTTCTCTCATTAAATGCTGAAGGTCGTGGGTTCGCTCCTCGGCTGGGTCAAATCAAAGACATTGGAATTGGTAATCTCAACTAAGCACTCATCATTTAGGAGTAAGAGCTAAGAATAATGTGTCTGAGTTAAGTGGCATGTCTTCCTGTGGGCTGTTGCTTTCGTGAGCAAACACGTAAAAAATCCGGCTTAGCGTATCGATCTAGTTCAAAGCAGGGTTCGTTCATTTTCACTCATTGATATGCTATCGTCCTTAATATGCATGAAATATTTGGTGCTGGACGTTGAGCATCATTAGGTCAATCAGTTTAAAAGCAAAGAATTTATTCTTTTACCATGTTTTTAATAGATAAGGTCGATTGTCATGTTTTATATAAAATAGTTTCACATTTTGTATTTTTGGGGGTCTTTTACAGCTTCCATTACGGACAATCATGCCACATCTTCTATTGTTATATTTTATGTTTATCCATACGGCACAAAAGTCATACTTTTACAGGTTTGGTGTAGTAAAAACAGCAATACTTTTCCGGTACCGTCAACTGGTCGTGTTTTGTATTAATATTGTCAATGAAGTTATAACTTAGATTGACAAGGTAAAGACAATGAGTGACTGTTTTGTTTTGAAATCGCGGCTACTCCTCGTAAGGAGCAATTATCTAAACTCTACATCGTTATCCAAATATAATCGAGAAGGCTTTATTCACATGATGGATGACCTCCCCGCTGGATTTGACTGCTAATTTCGGTTTGTTTGGATATGAGTACTTTATTTACAATGTTTGGATCTCGGCTTTACTATATTTCGGTTCTAATGCTTCTGATAAGAGGTATCTAGTATTTTATTCTTTGACACAATAGTCAAGGGTTACCATATGCAGTATGTTTGTAAAACAGACATCTTAATCTTCACCTTGTTAACATGGTTACTACTTTAAGTAAGTTTGTTTATAAACAAAACTAGTTAATTAGGTTTGTTGATAAACAAAACTTGTTAATTACAGTCATTACCCAATATATTGTATGAAAGGAAGTTATTATTAAGCTATTGTTTATAAAAGCGTATATAATGAAAGATTAACTTGCATATTAAAAGCTTTTAAATGTTGAATAACTTTCATTTTTATGTTATAATATTAATCTTTGACCGAAGGCATCGACCATTCGCTTTCAGTTGGAAGGAACGCCTATTTGAGTTTCGGCCATTTTTCCAATGCAGTTTTTAAAAGAAAATTTTCTGAGCTAATTAGATATATTTTTCAAAGGGCTCACAACAAGCCAGACGATTACCTTTTAAGGTCTAATTCAGCCAAAATCAGGACATGCCTGTTTTAAAAACCAAATAGTTCGTCCGTTTGAGAGAAGCAAAACATCTTTGGCAATTCATAGATTTAAAAAAAGACTGCATGAATCAAACCAACAGTTTTCTTATCTTCGATTTTGTTTCTTATAGTGCAAAACATTCTATATGACATCAATAATTTAATTATTTTATTGTTTTATAATATTGTGTAGGGTAGGTTAATAATTCAAACATGATAAATAAATAAATTAAATTATGGTTGTATTTATTTTGTTATAATTACCTAATGAAACCTTTCCGGCAATTTATTCAAATATAATTAGGTTAACATACTGATGCACTTTATTTTGAATTTCTCAATACGACGTTGTAAATGTAATCAATAATTAATTATATTATTATTACATAATATTGGGCCCTGTTCAGTGATAATACAATAAGTAAATGATTTTAATTTTGGTCTTATTCATTGAATTAAGATTGACGAATGGAACCATTCTAGCGTCATTCGCGTACATATGATGAAATTGACCTACTGCTTCGTTGCACTGAATCAGGAAAAAATTTGATTCAAAGCTTGCTATTCCCAAGGGTAATAGTAAATGGAATCTATTTCTAGGCAAACAAAAGTAAAGGGGATTATTTGATTTGAGGATTTTATTTTCATTAAGAAAATTATTTGCATTCTGAGTCAATATAAAACACATCACGTCGCGGAATTTTGATATAATTCATTTTCATTAGTCGAAATATTTAGTTTATTAATCGAGTTTGCAAGAAAGCATATCTAAGGGGAAACTTAATATATATATATATATATATATATATATATAAACGTCTGAAAATTAA
>JARWCS010370029.1:0-18192 GCA_034783895.1 Geukensia demissa | reverse complement strand
TGTATTTTTATTTTGTATTGTCTCCGAATGCTTTAATCTCATTATAATTTGCATTAATAACAAATGGTATATATCAAATATATTTGCAAAATCCTAGGATGTTTTTTATTTATTATTTGTCTAATCAAAAGTGCAGTCATTTCGTCTAACGTGTTTGGTAAAAACTTGATCACATGTACACATACAAGATATTTATACATTTGATCGTATTTTATCTAAACTGTCACGTGATATTGTTGATATGTGTGTTAGTTGGTGATAAGGAAAACGAAAGGTCGAGACTGAATAAATTGAAAGACACGTTAAATTCGTACACAATTGCAAGACCTACACGAAATGAGATGAAAATTATGTTGTTCAATGCAGATAATAGATTCATCAATCAGTCATTGAATTGCAAGCGGCATAAAATCAACGATTTCCAATGTTCACTAACACATATAATGTGTTATACTTAAGAGAAAATTGTTGCAAGAACGATCCAGTTTATGTAGTTCATATATAAAAATAGGAGATGTGGCATGATTGTTCATGAGACAGCTAAAACTTTTTAACCTCAATGGTTCGTTTCATGGTTTTAGCTTATCAGCCATTCTCAAAATAAATAAATTAGAATTCACCCAATGCTGTTGTCATGGCCGACCATGAAAAAAAAACACTATAGGATACAAATATACAGTATAACCTGATAATATCTCAATTGCTTTTCTTGTTAACATATAAAATCTGAAAAGAGCATCATTTACTGATTTTCATGCCTTATCAGCGTTCATGAACTGTATATTTCATATGGTGCATGCATGTATTTATATTCATTGTATGATATCTGATTGATATTAATATTTTCGGTCCCTAATGACGACGATTAACCCAGAAAAGATTAATTTAGCTGTTGAATATTTGTTACAATTGTTTGTAAAAGGTGGATCAATAAGAATTTCAAAAGTTGGTGAATATGAGTCCTGGGGGGGGACACGGAAGACATACCTGGCCACCGCCTACAAGTAATTGGCGACTATGTAAGATATTGTGTTTAGTTTTTGAATATTTTACGATTAATTTTAATGCAGCATATACTTGCTAAAACGTAGAAAAGAATTTTTCGTTTGAAAGCGGTGACCAACAAATACTTTGAAAATAGTTCATTTTGTACTTATCTCTTGTTTCATACTTATAATTTTTCCGTAATAAGATATTTTGTGTATTGCCTTGTGACATTATATAAAAATTCCACTCGAGACTACTTAACGGTGTCACTCTACCACTTTCAATTGAAATTTTAGATGTTGAGTTTTGATTTTAGAAAATGAATTTTGTTTAACACAGACATTTATACATGTAGATAGAAAAGGTAAAGATAAGAAGTAAATGCTTCTCATATAGCTTATCAACAAGTAAAGGAATCATATACAATTCGATTTAATTTTAATTCCGCTATCGTTACCTAAAATGTGAACAAAGTTCTAAGTGTGATAAAAGCAGTATTTGGTCAGGTTTTTTTTGCAATGTGGAAATAACAAAACTGATTTGGAATAGTTTGCTTCTTTACAATGAAAATAAATACAAAAGAGAACAAAATGGAAGCGCTATGCGCTTGAAGTTACTAGAATGAAATATGACTTCAAAATCATAATTTGTAACGAATTTTGATTAATTTGTACCAAATTGGGATGCTTTTATGTCATTAATTACCATTTACATGTTCAAATTTGAGAGAAAAAAATGCATTGATGCTCCGATATTTAACATAAAAAATGTATAAAAAATAAAATATTTGAGGCATTTTCAAATTGTTACCAAAAACTAAGACCCTAACCGCACATTGTCCTTTCCGTTAAACTTCTAGTTTATTCGCAAAACTGACGCTTGGGTTGTGAATTAAATACATGCATTTATAATCAAAACCTTATTAGTATTCATTTTCTTAATTGTTTCTTTCTTGTTGTTCCATTTATTTTCGTTTTATCTTTTAGTTTGTTAAAAATTTGTCTTGTCTCTTTGCACTATGCACTTCCGATCTCTCATATGGGTATTCTACACTGCACTTCTTACTATTTAATATATTTCAATTCATATCCCTTATTCCTTTTGATGGTTGTTAGGCAACTTACTTCAATTAACTTTGTGATTAAAAAGCTGGGCTACTTTGATGCCTTATATATACTTTTACTTCATTAACATCAGTTTATAGCCATATTAGAACTAATTGTCGAGCATTTTAATATATCAAAAGGTTTTTGGTAATTTAAACACCATAACGTCCACAAGAAACAATATCAGGGCAATAAAACACACCAAAGTAATCAAAGAAACATTTAACAATCTGGATATAAATTTTCAAACTTTAAAACACATATGTGATATTTGACAGACCAAAAACTTGGATTTTTGTCGAATAACTATTGGGTTACGACTACTTTTTGGTCAAAACTTTTTTGTGTTAGCTTAAATGTATAAAAGGTACCGTATAAAACTAGACATGTTATAGGAAGGAAATGATCTTTGTAATGTTTTCCAACAAGTGTACTTTAATGTAGGGAGCCACATTTATAACAACCTTGAAAAATAAAAAAATGGCGTAAAAATAAATTGGCAAAAATATGTCACAGGATTAAAAAAACTCATATCAAAATGCGTTCCAAACTTTTAAATCTTTACACGATTTTTTATTTATAATATGTTGTGGGGGAAATGTTCCAATAGAGATCTGTGGGGGCAGGGGCAAGGTTGGATATTCAGCCCACGGCCTATTTCAATTTAATTTTAATCCTCACATTCAATACAGTGAAATTTTTCATATGAACTTATGCAACTGCAAATCTCTCAAACTGACTCACTACAAAATCATATTTATGTACTAATACAAATGTCAATATTACAAACACAAAATTCATAAAATAACTGAATTACCAACATTACCAACATATGCATATATTATAATCCATTTAGTTATTGCTGGTGTAGTGATGTGTAAAAGCCGGATTTGCAACTTGTTTATGCATATATTATTCAGCTATTGTCAAAGGATTTTGCAATACAATTCGTCTGAAGGTGAGCATTTTCTTGATTGTGTACAATTATAGGTATCTAAAAGTAATAATCCAACATTATTTTTCGACTATCTTAGGCCTTTGTCGTTTATAGACACAAAAAATTAAGTATAACACAACATATATTTCTTCGCTAGCTCTACTTTTTTCAATTGTATGAGTGCAGCTTGAAAGGATCAAATCAATGAACAAAACATCTAAACATTCCTTGTATTGAACACGGTAGATATCCTTCCAGTTGTATTTGGCTGAATATTTCGGTTTGTGTGAATTTGAGTACGTTTGGATATCAGCTCTCTTAAGCTGGGGCTTTAATGTTGCTAAGCTAATTAGAATTTACTCCTTAAAATGCGCATATGTGATAAAAAAATTCACCTTATTTATTCGATATTGGTGAAATTATATTTAGAAATGCTAACTAACAGACTGAGTGTAGATTTGGTGTTTAAAGTGTACTCAAATGTCTTGTCAAAGCTTTTATATAAAGACCTGTTTTATTTTTTAGAAGATGTTGCCGCTATTATGTTTGGCATTCCTTCTCTACGTCAGACATGCAGTATCTCAGCGTATGTATCAAGTAACAATAAGACGTCAATAAAATTTCTTAAATCGCGAGATATATCATGAAGTTATATAAAAAGCCAACTGGTATTACACGTATAAGAATATATAAAATCTTCTAAAGAATGAATCAATTTCCGTTATAAAAATTCTATGGTTACTTATCTACAATCGAGTCATGAAGATTTTAGAATATAGAATATTTGCAAGAATGACACGATCTTCTTCTTGCATACGTTTATATTTAATATTCAAAGGCAAATTTTACTTGTTTTAACGCGTTTTTCTTGATTTACCTTCATCACACACGCTATGGGTAAAAAATAAAGATCAGTTTTTGAATTTCTAGTTACATAAATGAACCAGATGAAAAAGAAATAACGAACATGAAACAATTTAGAGAATGAACAACGAACCAACATAATGCTTATTGTAATTTTCAATAAAAACGAGCCAACTTGACCTCTTATTGAAAATTCGAATAACGAACAGCGAACCAATTTGATGCCTTATTGAAAAATTACAAATAACGAAAAACGAACAAACTTGACGTTTAATTACAATTTAAATAAACGACCGATAAACAAAGAATCAACTTGATCCAGATGGATCCTATTAAAAGAAACCAAGTGCAAATGCTAAATTCGTATGCCTAACTTTACCATTTTAAAATATACAGCTGCATTTCAGAATCTTGAGTATCCGAGACGGGTGCTTACCCTTCTAGAGCACCTGTTTTGTAGGGGGGTTTCGTGGGGTCCAGGCATTTGTTCCTTTTGTTTGCGTTTTATCTTTTGATTTGTTTTGAATTTGTCTTGTCTCTTTGGACAATGCACTTTTGATCTCTCGCATGGGTAATCTACAATTGACTTACGCTGATTTAAATGTTTGATTCAAAGATCAAATTTTATCTAGCAATGTTTAGTTTCATGATATCAGCACAAATTATTTCATTTTGTTTTATATGTGCGAGTTGTTTTATTGTATTTCACAATTCCAATATTTATTCATTTTCGCGGGTTACATCTATTTTTTGTTTTCTATATTTTTGTCTCCATTTTAGCTCCTGATTTATCAAAATGTAGTTCAAATATCCGTCTTGTTTGCGGATCTGATGGTAATACATATCTAAACGTTTGCATGGCAAAGGAGGCGTAAGTATTATTTTATCTTTGAAAAGATTACTCATGGGGATCGAGGCAACACAGGAACAGCTCTATCGACAGGTTTAAATGCAATATATTTTTCCATATATTTCCTCGGTGATGTAATGGTAAGCGTGCTCGCCTCTAGTGTGGAAGGTCGGGGGTTCAATCCAAGGCCCGGTTAAACGAAAGGCATTAAAAATTGGTTTTCGCTGATTTGCCGCTAACCACGCAGCATTAAGGAGTAAGATCAAATATTCGTCGGTTCAGAGTCAGAATAATGTGTCTGGGTTAATTGGCATGTTTTCCTGAGGACATTTGCTCTCGTGAGCTAGCACGATAAAATTCGGTTTAACGTGTCAGTCGTCTAAAATCAGGGTTCATTAATCATTTTTCATAAATAAGATCTCGTTCTGAATATGCATGAGATATTCACCTCTGGATGTTAAGCAATATTCAATAAAGCAATTCATATCTTTTAAAAGATAATACATGTAATACTTTAGCCGTTGGACAAAAAAGAACACACGACACTACACTGAAAACTAAAGCTGGAGTAACACGAACCCTATAAAAACCAAGGCGGGTTCAAGTTCTCCGGAAGGGTAAGCAACTCCTGTTTCACTAGTGGCACACGTCGTGTTACGCAGTAGACAAAGACGTTGTATAGTCACAATCGATATTAGTCAGAACCGGTATAGGAACGGATTTTATTCACGACAGTTGGAAGATATCCATTATCATTTTTAAACGGATATTTCGTACCGTTCAACCAAATCATGATGGCGACCAAAAAACTTCCTGATTGATGAATCTAATCTCTTCCTGAGAAACTCTTGGCTCAGTAGCGTTTTTGTCAGCTGCTTCCCTCTATCAATAAAATCCTTATATGAAGCAAAAGCCCTGGAGTAGCGTATCAACTGAGAAATATACACTCCGTATGCAGGTGCGGCTGGAATGTTGCTAGACATGAACGGTGAGTTTACAATCGAAAATCAAAGTCATCTCTCTAGATTTGGTAGATTGTCTAGTCGATAGCCTCTAAAATGCATAAATTACAAACATCTACAGGTTGATATTCAAAGGTATCAATAATCGGCGAAAAAAGTAAAACCAATGTTTAAAAGAATAAACTATGACCTCCACTCAGTTGCAGGTTCCTGGTTTGGGACAGGAACATGTAATATGTGGCGGGGTAAATATGATTGTGAGCGCTAAAAACTTCCGTATATAATCTGGGACAGTGTTGTATCAACACGACATAAAAACAAACCTTAAAAACAAACTGCGTTAACTGTAACTTTTAAAGCCGACAAATAGTACGGAGACAATTGATGTACCGGCCTCGAAAAAGTTGTTGCTATTTCTGTAAGATAGTTTAAAAACCAAACAAGGCTGAAAACATATCTTGTTCTTTTCAGCTAAGATATCAATCAAAAGACTTCCGCCGCAGTGTCTTTAAATATCATAAATATTCGAGGACAAGTAAGTATTGTGCATATGCAAAAATAAATATTGACAAAATCAAATATAGCTCACTTGAAAACCACTACTGCATACTACGAGATGGTAGCACAAACTATAAAAACCAGGGCAAATCATGTTGTCGTTAAATTGTTTGGCAACAGTTAGTTCCGCTAGTCATTCTAAATCTAAATAAATCTTTAATAAAAAATCATTTAATTGCAGGATGGTAAAAGTCATTTGTAGACAGCCATGTCCGTGCCCCTGCAACTGTAAACCTAATAATAACCCGGTGTGTGGAGTTGATGGGAAGACCTACAAAAACAGATGTGAAGCTGTCAGGTGTCAGTGAGTAAACTTTGTTGTTTGTTTACGAAATTTGAATTAAATTTATGTGTTAGCGGAAAGGCGCAGAAAAAAGTTGTTTAGCTGTTAGGTGTCAGTGAGTACATTTTTCGTTTGTCTGCGGACAAAAAAAGAAAGGCGTAAAAAATAGATGCTGAGCTGTTAGGTGTCAGTCAGTACATTTTTCGTTTGTTTGTAGACAAAAAATGCGTACAGAAATAAATCTGAAAATTTCAGGTGTCAGTTAGTTCATTTAAGTTGTTTGGGAAAAAAACATAAAAGACGTACAAAAAAGATAGGAAGCTGTGAGGTGCCAGTAAGTAAGCCAAATCGTTATATTACAGAGCTAAGAATTAAATAGGTTGAAGCATGCATTTTGCTTCTTTCGTGACAGAAACTGTCAAAGTTTTGAAATAACCGAAAAGTCTTGGTAGACGATAAATGTCACATGATCGCAGTAGTAGCGTATAATAGTTACGAGCTATGGCAGTTAGTAACCGACAAACTTTATCACGTGCGATGCGAGTTAAACGCATCCTTTCTTAGGTTGTATTAAGTCAGGCGCAAACTCTCACTGTATAGTTGATAGGCTACAATTATCTGTACAGGTAAGTTTAAATCAAGTACCTAGACCACCAGGTAACCACCTTCAAAATAAAATGCCCGTTTCGGACAAAGAAAACACTTGCAATAAACCTTCGTTTTGGTTTGCCATACTTTAAACCGTCACGCATAAAGCTATTGTAATGGATAGAAAAAATGTTCATGGAATCTTACACTTAAAAAATGGAAATAAAGTTTTCAAGACGGTCCATGTTGTTTGTATTATTGTAATGTAGTTGTATTTTAATGTTTTCATCAAGACTTTGGTGTTCATATGCCTAGGTCATTCAATAACTGTCAACGTGGAAATTTCGCGCACGTTTTATTTTTGCTTATTTCGCGATTTATTGTTTTCGAAAATAACCACCGATCGAATATAAAATGTTGCTTAGTTATCACTAGAAAAAATCGTTGATTTCGCGAATTTTATAACCAACGAACAGCTCCAATTCGCAATTCGCGAAAATATTCACGTTTACGGTAAGATATATTCCATTGTGTAAAGTCACATAACTTACTCGACTTAATCCACGTCATCTCACGGAGACATAGGGCAAAAACTGTATCTTTCCTTTTTATCAGTCGCTTGCTTACAGTTGTTTTTGCATCTTTCTAAATCTTATCAGTCATTGAAGGTTCTGCATGTTGCTTTGCGCCAATTTTTTTTCTTTTTTTTTGTCTTCCCCTTTTTGGTTTCCCGGCCTCTAGTCTTATTCATGTTTGGTACCATTTGCGTCCCCTTTTCTTAAAGTATCTATCTTCATGTCCTGCTACAAATTGTCTGAGTAATTGGTTGTTGTTGTGATCTTCTCCATGATGGTTACTTTTAAATGGTGTTTTGCCAACGGATGGCAATGATGTATCTGAAACATTTGTTGACTATTACTTGGATAAGTTTGATGGAAGCTAATCTTTTCAGATCTTTATATGTTTCAGCCTGAAAATAAGGAGTATATAATTACAAAAGTGTCAAAGCAATAACTCAATAGAAATGTTCAATGATCCGATCGATCAACCATTCATGACTTTGCAACTCCATCATGAATATTTACTTAGACATTATCAGGATATAATTTTAATGTGATAAGCATCAATAGCGATCAAAAGCGATTTCCGTGACAAATTCAAACCGCTGCAGCTGTTGCAAACAACCGTTTATTATTAACAAATTGAGGAATAACGGACTTGGGAAAGAAACAATTGTAAACACGAAAAGTGGTCCTGCCAAAATACGTATTAGAAGCATTGGTTTCATATTTGAGTTGCATTTATAGTTTGAGCTCTGAAACTGAAAAACTGGCTGAATTTCATATAATCTAATGTTACACATTAAAAATTTATAACGCTTTTTTGTCTATCATTTTTAGCAAAGTAGCGATGCAGTGTCGAGGGAAATGTCCATGTGCAACGAATAATTGCGGATGTGGAAATAGAAAAGACCCCGTATGTGGATCAGATGGCAAAACATACAACAATAGATGTCAAGCCAGGTGTCAGTAAGTGAAATATTTATGTTTTTTTTTTTGTGATAAAGAGCTGCTTACCCTTTCGGATAATATGAGATTATCGTTTTAATGTGTTTAACAACAGGGCTTTTCTGAGATAAATCAGCATAACTAACCTTCTAAGTTGCTTTGCATTATATTTTTATTCTGTTGGATCAATCTTCTTTCTTTCTTTTGCCTTCAGAGTGAACATTTGAAATGCAAAAGAAAGTAAAAAAATTGTTCAACCAGTAAACAATCTAGTAATACCTATTAGGTGAGGGGTACCACCATCACATACAGTAATTTATTAGAGTAACATTATTTCTGCATTGTACGATGATTAAAGTTACCTATGTTGCATTTTATGGGTTTTTTTCATTGGTTCTCTTCTTTTGGTCATGGTTTTGTCTATTCTTTTAGGTATAATATCTGGATTAAAGGGAATGGCTCAGTGATAATTTTCTAATAATATACGGATTCTTCAAAGATTAATTACAAATCAATTGTTACAGAAAAATGGTTGACATACTTCAACGTAACAACGATGTTTAGAGTTATGTGACATAAATACATCCATCCCTTATGTTATGGTATTGGTTGCGACTTTTCGGTTGGGGGGTGGATTTTCGGCTTTTTCAGTTTTATTCGGTTCGACAGAAAAATTGGTTGACATACTTAAACGTAACAACGATGTTAAGAGTTATGTGACGTTACATAAATCTACCTCTTATGTTATGGTATTGGTTTACTTCTTAGGGAACGACTTTTTGTAGGATTTTCGGCTTTTTCAGTTTTATCCGGTTCGGCAATAAAATTATAGACAGATCGTAGCAATTCCTATGAGCACATATTGTGCTCCTTTAATAGCAGATTTGTTCTTTACAATTGTCATGAAGTAGGGCTGTTTTCTATTCTCCAATATTCGTACAGTTTTAAAATATAGTTGATCTAAAAAAAATGGCAAACCTTATGGTCTCGTACATATAAATATTTAGCATGCTTCGTGCTCAAATTTATTTACACCTCTTTCAAGGACTACTGCCTCGCTGATGTAATGGTAGAGTCGTCCGGTCGAGTGCAAAAGGTCTTGATCCCGGCTGTTAAAATTATTATGTGCTGCTTCTCTGCTAGTCAATTAGAAATAAAGGCTAAGACAGGTGGGCCAAGAGTTAGAATAATGTTTTTGGGTAAAGTGGCATGTATTCCTGTGGACTGTTGCTTTCGTAAGCTATCACGTTAAAAAAACGACTCAACGTGATTCATGAACGTCCACTGTAAGTTAAGCAACATTTAACCAATCAATCTTGCAAGGACGGGACATCTATTTCAAAATCCTCTTCACCCTGACAATCAAATTACCTTTTTCGATAATTGAGTGCATACTACATCACGGTTTTCCAAGCATAGGACAGGGTATCAGTTTTATTCGTTTCGGCAAAAAAATTATAGACAGGTCTTAGGAATTCCAATGGTCACAAATTGTGCTCCTTTAATAGCAAATTTGTTCCTTTACTGTTATGAATCTCAGCTTAAGGCCAAACTTCACAAGGATCCTTCTAGAACTGATTTGATAGACAAATGTAACAATTCCTACCGCTACCTTGATGATATCTTTTTCATAAATTATTCAGATTCCTACAACACACCACCGAGATTAATCAAATGGAATAGACCTTGAATAAAGCTAATGACAATAGCCTCAAATGCCCATTTCTGGACTTAAAAGTGTATATTTCTCAAGGTTAAATTTCCAACACGTTCCTTTGGGTCCTTCTTACGGTGTATATATTTCTAAGTTTGTTCCGTATGGTCGTGTTTGAAGCGACGTTTCAGATGTTAATGAACGCAATCTCTGTATAACTGAATATTAAGTCAAGGATTTCGTTACCGTAAATTGATT
The DNA here is from genome assembly GCA_034783895.1 of Geukensia demissa. NCBI lineage: Eukaryota > Metazoa > Mollusca > Bivalvia > Mytilida > Mytilidae > Geukensia > Geukensia demissa. Next base: position 7,637 of record JARWCS010370029.1, on the reverse strand, counting down.
AAAACATCTTTTAAATTCTTTAATAATTATGAAGATTTTGGTATTAATATTTGGAAGTACCTGTAATAATCTCATGAAACATGGGATATCACATCCTACATTTTACGGAAACGTGGTAAATAAAGTTTGTAAATTTAAACAAAATCCACATGGTTTAAATATTAATCCTTATAAACTTATTCATAACGGAAATCGTCACAGCATTATTATTAAATCTTTAAATATTGTTTTTATTGGTACTAGTTATTGACTAAACAGATAAGGCGGGGGGTTGAGCGTTTACCAGCAAGTTTAACCCCGCCACATTCTTATGTGCATGTCCCAGGCCAGGAACCTGTAGTCCACTGGTTGTCATTGTTCAATTAGTCATTTATTATTATTTGTTCACCAATTTGCAATAGATTGGGTCGATTGTCGTGTTTCCTGTATAATTTTATATATTGTATTTCTGGGACTTTTACAGTTTTCGTTATGGTATAGGCTCTGGTTCATTTTTATAGGTCGTAATGGGACCTGAAGAAGTTTTAATTCTACAGTCATTTGGTGGTTTGCTGTCTCACGGATAATCATCCCATATCTTCTATTTTTTATAAGCATAATGATTCCAAATATTATTCTGTTCCCAACGGTTATAGGGTTAGCCTTAAAAGAATATCTTTCGAATCTAATTAGTATTTTCATTGTATATGTCTGTATGGTTACGTTTTATTGGTCAGAAGCTAAATGTACACTCATCTAAACAAGACTTGCTTACCCTTCCTGAGAGTATGAGATAATCACAGTGTTTTTATGGGCTATCATCACTGCAGTAAATAGATTTTGCTGCTGTTGGACTGTTAAATGGTTAATCCCGATGTAGTTCCTCGAAGTGGCACCGCCTTATACGTTTTATGGTTTGACGAATACAGTTCAAATACCCTCCTAGATACAACCATTCTGATGATTCAGGGATAAACACTCCACCAGGAGAAGTATATTGAAATACAAAATTACCAATGTTGTAAAACATCGTTTGATAAATTTCATGTCAAACAAGTCTAACAACTGGGCTAGTGAATACCTTGGGGGACATGATCCACCATCAGAGGTATCGACCTAGTGATTTTAAAGCATACAATTACCAATGCTGAATAAATATGTAAAATTTGGGTATGCAATATGTACATTTCTAGAAGTAACCTCTCATCAGTAGCATAAAACAAAAACAAAGGAAGTCAAAGGTCCAAACCTAGCAAAATGAAGCACTCAGATCCTAACATATCGAAATGGGACTCGAAATGTGACGACAGGGACAACTATTAATGCAATACTTTACAAAGCCTTACGTATTTTCAGTGTTTCAGAATTTTAGCTAATGCAGCAAATTTCTGTAAAATGTTGTTTGATAAATTTCGTGTTTGACAAGTCCGACTGGGCTGGTGAATTCTATTATAAACCGCCAATCTTGAACAATATTATTCCATTTTCCTCATGCAGTTCATAGTGACTGTACAGAGATCCGAGAAATGTGCTTTTTCTTATATGCTAGGTTTTATTCTAGTGAAAAAAGCTCTACTGCAGGTTTTATGCATTTCATTTGTTTTATTTCACAGAAATGTCAATGTGCAGTGCAAAGGAGAATGTCCGTGTCAAACGTGTTCTACACGTGACTGTCCATTTAGTAGACCGGTATGTGGTGTCGATGGTAAAACCTATGACAGTTCATGTGAAGCAAATTGCAAGTATGTGGTAAATCTGCAGCTTAACTCCATCTGATGTCATTGATAAAAAAATATTCAGGACAGTATCATGAAAAATGAGGGAGTTGTTACATCGACAGGGGATGCTGGAGTCTGGGACCTCTGAAAAACCCTAGAAGCCTTGTGCTTGTTCTACAAAACATGTATTCTGTCAATTGCAATTAAGTTAACAGACTTTTGTTTTTACTGCAGAAAATACATTTTATTTTATTGAAATAACCCCATAAAAGGAATTCGAAGATACCAAAGGGGCAGACAGATATCGGTAAGTCGGAAGACAGACAAGACCATGGCCAACAAAATGAAACAGAAGACAAACATAGAATACACAACACTACACTGAAAAACTAAAGCAGGAGTAACACGAACCCTACAAAAACCAGGGTGAGTTCAGGTGCTACGGAATGGTAAGCAACTCCTGCTCCACTAACGATACCCATCGTGTTACTCATAGTAATAAAAACCCGGTGATATTTCATTTGATTTGGGAAGTTCAATTATTAGCTGATTGGTTATGTTTCTTGTCTAAACCTAAAACACTACCAATTTTATTAACAATAATATTGTAAAAACCACCCACTGGTTACGCGTGTCATTGCTAATTTGCTTCGAAATATCAACAAAACATTTGAAACTGCTACACTGCTGCATATTGATTTCGTCTGTGCAGGCTCAGGACTGATGGTTATTGAGTAAGTCTCGTGTAGTTTTGCACTATTTGATTTTGATTGTCATGAATATATTGATATTTTTGCATGTTATTTAACATAAAAAAGTATATATTTCTTAGTTTATAACTTACTTAGTGTTTGTGCTTTTTATCAGAGTTTTATTGAAGGTGCGTTCGATTCAACATTGACTCTCTGTTCAATAATTTATACCAAACTTATTTTAGTCAATATTTCTTTTTTGTCCTGCATGCTGTCGATACTTTTATTTTTGACATTGCCTAAATACCTCGTTTTGTTTTGCTATAGATATATGGTCTTTTCACTAAATCTAGTCGAATGTGTTTGATTGATGTTTAAGCTTAAGAGAATCATATATGTTATCAACTGTGCTTGTGTACCGAACTAGCTTTTAAAAACATCAAGTATTTTCCGAGGTTGGAACATCTTGTCTCTTGTTTTATTTGAAATTGCCTTAACCTATATATCGAATTCAAGTTAAATCTTATGCAGTATGTTTTTATTTTTTTATTTATTGTTTGTTTTGTCACACTATTTTCCCAGGTAAGGAGGTTTAGTTCTCACAAAAACATGTCTAACCCCACTGCATACTTTTGTGCCTGTCCCAAGTCAGAAACATGTAGTCCAGTGGATGCCGTTATTTTGTGTATAAGTTTTAATCGTTTAACATTCTCAGATTTTTTAATGTGTTACATTTCAATATCGTCATATTATTTTCGGGTCTTTTACAGCTTTCCTTATGATGTGGATATGTGTCCATTATTGCAAGCCTAAAGCCAACTTGTAGATTTTTGTAATTTTTACGTTAAGGATGGCTGTCACATCGACAATCAAACCACATCCCTTTTTCTATATCGGTGTGGTTTATACAATGATCTTTTTTTACTTCCTGTGCAAAGCAAACTAATGAACATAATAAATATTCTCAAAAATCAAATTAATTTAAATCCTACTTGGGAAAAAAATTTCATCTATTCAGGCTAGAATTCTTGAAAATATAAAGTTATGACTTTTTATACATTGTCTAACGGAGTGGTATGTTCAATTTCTGCTGAATGTCAAACTCAAGGTACTGTGGTCAAATGCATTGTGGTCTTCTTTACCTTTTTCTTTCGGGTTTTGCTTACCAACTAAAATTATTTGGACTACTTCATAGCGAATGATCATCAATGTTTTCAGACATCTAGAAAACATCAAGACACGTCTTGAGACATACCTTCATGTCTTGAAGACATGTTCTACAATTTTTTATACACCTGGTCTTAAATATGGAATATTGTCATTTTCGGAGAAGTCAATTCAACTTTGGAGACTTGCATGCAAAAACTATGAGCCAGAATGCCAAAAATCTTTACGCATTTTTGTGAAAAACTGCTAATTTTGTATTCCGGATGAAATCCTTTTAAATGTTTTATTTCATCCAATTTTAACATTTAATTATCCTCTAATATCATCCTGTAAACCTTATCGGCCATTTTCCTATAAGAATTTTGCTTGACAAAGTCTAGTCATATCTTTTTCTTATGTAAGGTCGAAAGTAAAAAAATTCCATATTTATGAGGTAGAGTTTATCTATATATATATATATATATATTCGTTTAAGTGCCAATGTATCATATTGTTTTCAAATATCTTGAAGACACCTTAAATTTTTTCTTGACGTCTTGGAGAAAAAATTAGAAGATACAAAGGGGCAGGAAGATACCGTTTAGTCAGAAGACAGACAAGACCATGGTCAACACGATGAAACGACAGACAAACAAAGAACACAACAATACACTGAAAACCAAGGCTGGAGTAACACAAAGCCTACAAAAACTAGGGTCAGGGAAGGGTAAGCAAATCCTGCTCCACTAGGCTCCACTTGTGGAACACGTCGTTTCTCTCATTAGACAAAACCGGTGTATATTCACTATCGATGTTAGTCACAACCGATATATGAACGGATTTGTAGTAACAACAGTGAGAAGATATCTTTTGTCATTTGTGAAATGGATATTTCGTACTAGTCAACCAAAATGTTCTGAGTGATGACTCTAATCTTTCTTTGAGAAAACCTTGGCTCAGTAGCAAAATACCTTATCTGATCATAAAATAAGTTGACGATTAAGTCGTGAGAGATAACAACTTCATAAATATCTTAATTTCCATACAAAATTCTTTAAAATATCGTGAAGTATTATCTAAGACATTCGATCGAAGACCAAATATACATCAGCGAACTGGAAATTAAAGACCCCAGACTCCAATAGATCTGTTTCATTCTTAGATTTATTTCTCGAAATAGACTAAGAGTGTAAACTGTTTATACATTTTGATAGACGATCATAAATGCAACATATTTTGCAGAAATGTTAAAATGGAATGTTCTGGTCGCTGTCCATGCACTACATGTAATTGTCCGAACCTAAAGTTTCCAGTATGTGGGTCTAACGGAAGGTCTTACGACAACCAATGTAAAGCGGGATGTTCGTAAGTGTATAAATTATTTTCTTCCTTACGTGACAGAAGCAGGATTTTTTAAAAGGTGGATAATATTTTGCAGGGATTTGTTTCAACTACTTGTTTACATATGTTTTTTTTTCAGATTTTGTTTTCTTTTTTATTATTATTAAATTAATTTGTTCATTAATTTTTTGCTTTTTCTTCAAACCGGGTAGCACGCCCGGAGCGCTGGTTCTAGATCCACCTTATATATTTTAAAAAATGTGTCCATATTAGACGTTACACAGATGAGGAATTTACCTTTACTTAATCATTAAAACATCGAGCAAAGATTGTCCATTGACTATTTTATTATCCCAATAATATCCTAGTGTAATATCTGATGCATTATTTGTGTTTTTTCACATATAGTATTACTTGTGCAAGTTTGGTTCTTTATTTATTGCCTTTAAATTAAGAACAGTTTTGGACTACAAATTCTTCAAAAGTTGTCATTAAGATTGATAAATAAATTCCAACGTGCTACCATCAAACCAGTATTGTTTTAAATTTTTTAAAACTCCGACCTCTTAAGCCAATAATTGAATTAAAAAAACAGAAAATGAACAAATTGGCCCTTAAACTTGCAGTTACACTACATCACATCTTTTTTCAATAAATTGAAAAATATAAATTTCTAACACTCTCAGCACGTACCTGCCTATATAATGGATATTGAAATAATTGTGTCGTGAAGTATTCAAAGTTTAAATTTTTCCCGTTTTCCCCATGAATTAAAATTTGCTAAAATTCTAAAAGACTGAAAATACGAAAAGGCCTTGAAAAGTAACGCACTTAGTAGTGGTCCCTGCCGTCGGATTTGGCTTCCCATTTCGATTTGTTTGGTTGAGTGCTTCTTTTGCTATATTTGAATTTTTGCCTTCCTATGTTTCGGTTCTAATGCTACTGATGAGAGGTTACTCCTTGAATAGTACATATAGCATACCTAAATTTTCCATATTTATTTAACATTGGTAATTTTGTATTTTACAATTGTATATATCAGGTATAAATTTACTTTCAATTTTGATGTTTGTACTGTAAAACCCTAATTCTAGTGTTTATTTACAGTTAATGCCAGACAAGTCAAAATCCTTAGGCATGTTTCCACATTTTATCCTCCTTGGACTAACAATCATGGCTGCCACAGGCAATTTCTTTTTTTGATTAGCTGGTTTAAAAAAAAACTTCTCTTCTGAAACCTCGAAGTCAAGTGAAATCAAACTTTACAGGAAGCATCTATGGAAGGTCCTAGGGAAAATTACCTCATTTTGTCCTGATTTGAATACAATTATGACTGTAACTTGCAATTCTGGTTTCTGATTGGCTAATTTCGTAAAATTCCTCATTGAAGCCACTTTACCAAATAAACTGAAACTTTATATCAAGCATCTAATTAGGAGGTTTGGCATGTGTGCATGGATGAAATTCTAGTTTCCAGTGGTAAATTAAACAATTTTATTTTTCATGGAACCAAATAATTAGTTTGTAAATTGTTGGTACTTTGACCTTAGTATGTTCGTGCCATTCATGGTGTTTGAGCATCCAAGTCAAGCTATCAAAGTTCGACTGTTTTTGATATTTTGCAAATAAAGTAAGAAAACATCTGCAACATACACAATATAGGGATAGAAGAATTTGATTAATCTCTCAATGTAAGATATTTCTATTTTGAAATTTGTAAGTAATTTTTTCTGTATTGTTTTCATGTTTCAGATGTAATACAAGAGAAATGTATAAGTTATGGTTATTGGTATTCTTTGTGTCACAAACCAACAGTAACAATAGACTGGCAGAGATATCTACTGTAGATGGATACTTACACATTTGTATGGATGGGATCTACCACAAGAAAGTTCCTGGAAAAGAAGAATTATATGGACAGGTGTGTGGAATAACATTAATTTGCTGGTTAAGTTTTACTTACGCTACACTGAGTTACACATGCAGATGAAATCTGTGTTATATTATTGGATGTCCTGAATTCCTATATTCTAATATGACCTCTTCATTGGCTATATAACCAATTGGAACAAATACATTTGTACTTGGCTGCACATGATTCACCTCACTATTAAAATTCACACCTGTACCAGTGTTAGACCAACATTTCAAACAAAGTAGACATCAACAAGAAGCTGTGATGCTTTGGATATTTATTATCATATCACAAAAATCATAAATCTGTTGTTTTTACAGACATTTCATTGCCGTGACTTCACATTTTGCATCATCTATTTCAATACTGAAATCAAATGGGGGAATTGTGGATAATAGCCTTTTTAATTTCCCTCCAAACTCTGTTTGGTAAGGTGAAGTATTGTAGTCACTCCATGTTTTCACTTACAAACTTTGTCATGGTCCTTTGGCAATACTAATGCATAAACCATGGAAATTTTCATAAAAATAGATTTCATTGTGGAATCGTGCACCTCTGTATAAGTTTTTCGATACATGAAGGGGAAATGTGCTTAATTAGCCTGTAGATTTTCTCTATGAAATGCACTGCATGCTATTTATAGTCTGAGACTGTCTGTGTGCTATTTATAGATTTTAAATTAAATCTACCGCTTACGATGCACAAGTTATCATATTAATTATCCCAGAGAGCTTTTCAAGCCTTTGTCAAATATTCTGTTTAAAGAGAAAAAAAAAATTTTTTTCAAAATTTTCTTTGGAGAGGCGAATTTGTATTCCAAAGAATACTTCTTTCTAGTTCTTTTAT
>JARWCS010370008.1:0-10293 GCA_034783895.1 Geukensia demissa | reverse complement strand
CATACCATACCACATACCATACCATCATACCATACTGTATTTTACAGTATGCCTGTAGGAATAAATGCACTCAAAATTTGATAAACAAACGTTATTTGTGTATTTATAGTTATCACTTAGATCTATCTTCCCCCTATGTTTGATAGAGCTAGTGGTAATCAAAATGTCAAACTGCGTGCTGCATATGTTGAATTAGCCATCTGTTTCTAAGGTTAAAACAAAAAACCAGCAGACGATAATTTTGTGTCCAACATGAAACGATCGTTAATTGTGTTGTATTTACTACGTATATCACCCTTATTAAATCGTTTTCTTCAAAACTAATGATGTTCAACATATGTGTCATGAAAATATCAACGACGTCATCAAAATTGCAAAAATGGAATCTGTAGAGAAGAGCTGAGGTAAGTGTCAACAAATGAAACGAACGTGAAAGGTAACGAACGATCATATTTTTTAAATTTTTATTCATAATTGATATGCAATATTCGTGTATAGTAACAATAATTTAAAACTTATGCAGATCTGAAAACGTCTGAAAGATTATTTACAAAAATGATGACAGAAGAAATTATTCCAACATTAAAATATCAATACCTAGACACAAAAGTTTGCTCGATCGTTACATCGAGACACGAAATTTTCGTGTCACTTAGCTGACAGAAACGAACGTTAAAGAAGGAACAATTCTGCAGCGTAGCAATTGTCAAATTAATTTGCATGATCAAAACACAATTTTGATGCATATATTTGTTAATTAAAATAATCTTAAATAGACAATTTGTTACAAACAAGACATCAATTCGAAAATGATAACGCTCGTTTCTTTTTGACACAAATTCAGATGAACAGTCGTTACAACGAGACACGAATTACAATTATGCTCGTTTCATATTGACACGAAATATTTTACCCACCAGTAACGAGCGTTATAAATATTATTTTTGAATCAAAATCCGACCAAAAGCAACACATTAACACTTTCCATTTACATATAATCATTTATTTATTTATAAGATTCGTTTTAATACCACTTACTTATTGCTATGTGAAGATTAAGACAGATTTCTTAAAATTTGCTCGCTCGTTTCGGTTAGTAAAAGCAAAACAAAAATCTGTTTTTTCAAAGGACAGTATATTTATTGAATCTTCAATTCTTTAAGGAGAGACATCTATTATGTTCTGGTTTCAGACATAATCATGCTGAAAGTGAAATTAAGATCATCTTTAAGAAATAAAAATGAGGACGCATGCAAAGACACCACTGCAACATCTCCAGCTCAAAGTACAACACACATGACACAAAAAGATCGAATGAAAATATACAGAGAAAGAATAAAGCAAGAAAATCCACAGAGATATGAAAATGACTTAAAAGCGAACGCATTACGATGTCGAGCCTATAGAAGAGGTCTATCAGAAAAAGAAAAACAAAAACAACAAAAGCTATCAAATGAGCGCGTTAAGAAATTCCGGGAAAGACAAAAGCTGAAAAAAAGCAGGAACAAGAAGAGGCAACAGAGGAACCAAAAATCCAAAAAGCAGACAAAAGTCAGCCAAAAACAAGAAAACAGACCAAAGAACAGAGAGAGTATTGGAGAATAAGGAAACAAGAGGAGCGAGCAAGATATTCGAGCCAAAAAAAAAGACGAATAAATGAAAAGCGGAGACAACAGTATGCTGCAAAATGAGACAAGGCGAATAAACAAAAAAGCGATAAGATTGTAACAAATCAAACTGCAAATTCTAGTTCGGAAGGATACAAAACATCTGATGCTTTTCGAAAAGCAGTTTACCGTGCTACACAACAATTGCCTGCATCTCCTAAAAAGTTTGCCTCTGTTTTATCTGGTCTGGCCGATAAAGCAACCCCAAGAAAAAGAAAAGCCCTAAATGAAGTAGGGATATTACTAACCACTTCCAAAAGACGACGGCTAGACTTATATGATAAGTCGCACAATCGCATAATTACCGAGCTTAAAAGCAAAAGCCGACAGCGAAAAACGTGCGCTTTGAAAAGACGACGCATACTCGCATCAGCTGTAGTATGGTCTAGAACAGCAAAGGAAGTTAGCCAGATGGGTCTGTCATGGGAGTTTGCTTCAAAGGCGTCCAAATTAGAGGGAGTTTGGGACAGACAACAAAGAAGCGACAAATTAGATACAGAAACCATCCAGAGGGTAGAAAAGTTTTTCAAAAGGCCAGACATATCCGTTAGCCTACCAGATAAAAAGTCAGTTTCGAAAAAAACAATGGAGCCAAAGCATATTCTAAACAGAAGTCTTTTCGAAACATACAAATCATTTTTATAGCAGAATGTCGAAAGCACCATCAGTCTAAGTTAGTTCACTAAGTTAAGACCAAAATGCGTCAAAACTATGACAAACAATGTTTTCAACAACTGTTTATGCGAGTACTGCACAAATGTAGAATTAAAGGTAGAAGCGATCAATAAAGTTGGCAGGGGAAAACTTCTAAAAAGCAGATATGATCTATTAAACAAGACAATGTGTCAAGAAGGGAATTATCATCCATTTCATGCAAGACATTGCATTGAGAGAAGATGTGAAAATTGTGGAGTGGAAAATCTAAAAGATAAAATCCTAAAATGGTTTTATACAAACGGAACAAAAGAGATCGAATGGAATCGATGAGAAAATCAGACAGTAGAATTTAACGGGAAAAAGAAGCAAAGAAAAATATTGCAGTTGAAGAAGTCTTCCGTGTCCACCTTTCTTAACGAATTCTCCCTGGAAGCAGATGTGTTCAGCGCACACCTGCACAATGCAAAATGGCAATATACACAATTTTGCGACCTGACATAGAATGTTCCCAACAAATGGGTGGTATATTGTATGGACTTTGCTGAGAACTATGGCTGTGTGTATCAGGACGAGGCCCAAAGTGCACACTGGTCGCACACCCAAGTGACATTGTTTTCCATTGTAGCCTACTACGGATGTCAACATTGTAATGAAACAGCCAGGGAAAGCATAATGTTTGTTACTAATGACAGAAAACATGACAGCCATGCTGTTCAACACTTTGTTGCTGAAGCGAACAAATATTTGAAAGACACCAAGCATTTGCATATTGAGAAAATAATACACTTCTCCGATGGTGCCCCAAGTCAATTCAAGTCAAAGACACCTTTCTGTGACGCAAAACATAGCGAAAACGACTTTGGATTTCCCGTTGAGAAGCATTTTTTTGGTACTCGACACGGAAAGGGTCCATGCGATGGAGAATTTGGTGTTGTCAAAAGATCAGCCTCAAATGCTGTTGCATCCAGGAAAGCTACCATTAAAGATTCAAAAGATTTTCACGATTACGCAAAAGCCTATCTCACAAAACCAAAAGAGTATGTAGAAACAAAATGTAATCACTCCATGCGCACTTTTCTGTACGTCGAAGAAGACAGAATTCAAAGAAATCGCCCGGATCGTACTGTTGGGAAGTCTTTACCAAACACCAGAAAACTGCATGATGTGCGTACAGAAAGGGAAACAGGAAAGCTACAAACTCGACTTTTGAGTTGTTTTCTCCGTTTTGTGTAAAGGGTGAAGAAGAAAGGTGTCTAAATGATGATCATGTTGACAACTGGCGCGAAGAGATGACACATAGAGTTAAGAGAAGAAACATAAAACCTAGACGAAGTGCTAATACATCAACAAGTAACAGAAACTCCAGAAAGCGCCAAATGAATACACAAAATAAGTCAACAACAAAACCAAAAAAATCAATCGGGAAGAGGAGGTCAGTCGTAACCACCAAAAGTCAGCCAAAAGCAAAACCGAAGAAACCGTTGACAGACCCGAGTTCAGTCGTGAACACAAATAACAAAACAACACTGAAACCGGAAAAACAAAGTGGAAAATCAGAAGACGGAACAACTGCTGATCCCCAGGAGCCAAACGACAACGAAAACAACTACCACGCTCCAGCATGTCATTCTACTCTTACCGGCCTGTCTAGACAAGACTATTTCAGAGAAGTCTTGGTACAATTACAAACAGCTTCCGACTTTTTTGATTTACAAGCAAGATCAATCTTCATTAATGAGACTGACACATTTAAAAACTATAAGTTAGAAGTAGACAAAACTATAGACATAGTTTCGCGTAAGCTTGTTGTAGACAAAGTTGCCCTACAGTTGTTACCACCCCTAAGTCCTGTTTTTAGTCAATGGAAGCCAGTAGTAACTTATGGAGATGGAAACTGTTTTCCGAGATCGTTGAGCTTGGCTTGCTTTGGAAATGAATTTTATCACGAGGAGCTTAGAGCAAGAATTGTTATAGAAATGTGTTTAGGGATCGACACGTATCTGGACAATAACTATGTAATACAAGGATTAGACACCAATGTACCTTCATTGGAAAAAAGAAATCTGTGGAAATCATATGCCATGTTCCCCCCCTCATTACATAGCAGGAGATCGTGTGACACAGGCTTCGGCACGACGACTTGTCGAAAAAGAGGCATATACCATCACTCGAGTAAATGAATATATGGGAATATGGCAATTTTTTGCCGCATCAACGGTTATTAAACAGACCATCTTATCAGTATATCCTAACCTTGGACCCAAATTACCAAAAACTGTCTTAAACAGATATATATATCCGCGAGGAACAGGAGACATGCATACTAAAAGAGATATAACCCTTGTTATGTGGACATCAACTCGAACAGACATGTCTAACATTAACTGGATTCCAAATCACTTTGTACCAATACTTCCTTTGTTGGCAACAAATGTCCCCCTTGGACAAGCGCCATTAGACCCTGGATCTGACGATGATCAACTACATTTGTCACTCGACGACTCCCTTGAACAAGCGGCTTTAGTTATGGAGTTTGATGATGATCAACAAGATTTGTCCCTGAACGACAGCTTGCTGAATCAGATCTTGAACACCGTCGACATGTAAGTACTATGATAACTATGCGTCAAGTTAAGTTCATATTTGTCGATGGATTTATTGTTCCTTATAAAATATATTCATACTCGACATAAACGACCGAAATGTTAGAAAATGAAATAAAGAGAACCAAGTACAACAGTATTATAGACATTTAAAACAAAATCAAGAAAAGAAAAAACAAAAAAGACAATATCACAAACAAAACCAGCCAAAAGCCCTCAATTTACAAATTTAAAAGTTATTCAACGAAAAGTAAACTCAATTTCTAGTAATGTCTATCCCATTGATTCTGTCCATTAAATAATGCTTATTCAATTTACAGTGATGAAAAGGAACCTGCAGCGAATGTTGTTAGACCGGAAGAGACAATTGATACCGATGAACCAACAATGGATAATAATGCACCGTCAGTTGTCACAAATGAACCCAGCAGAAGAAATAATGTGTTCGTAGAGACCACCGAGGAAGCCGTGGAGAAGATTGACGTTTCAAAAGACACCACTGATGAGCCCATTGATGAAAATGATGTACCTGTGATAACTGATGATTTCACACCAAAGAGTGTCGAGCCAACAGCAGATAAGGATCTACATGTACCACCAAAAATCGCTGAAGAACCTTCTGAAAAAAGTGTTGAAGCAGATATGACCACTGAAAACTCCATAGCACAAAATGTTGTGCCAGCGGCGACCACTGATGTGTCAGCTGAAACCGATAAGGAATTCTCAGTAAATAATGAAGAACCAAAGGAGAACTCTGATGAACCCATAGAAATTGTCGACGAACCCGCACACAGTACTGAGGTGGACCCTAGCAGTAATCTGGAAAGGTAAAAAAAACTATAATCATTACATGTGAATAATTTGATACAAAATGTGTTCCATTATCAGGAATCATATGTCAGTAAATTTGACGATGGATTCATTGTTTCATGCGATATACAGTTACTCTCGACATGAAGAACCAAAATTGGTGAAAGTGAATAAAGAGGACCAAGTATCAACAAATACAACAGTAGACAACAAATTGTTAAGTCAAAGATATTAAAAAAAACCAACAAAAAGAGACGATATCACAAACAAAAACAACACCCAAAAACCCTCAATTTACAAATTTAAAAGGTATTCAACGAAAAGTAAACTCAATTTCTAGTAATGTCTATCCCATTGATTCTGTCCATAAATAATGCTTATTCCATTTAAAATGACAAGGACCCTGCAGCGAATGTTGTTAGACTGGAAGAGACAATTGCTACCGATGAACCAACAATGGATAATAATGCACCGTCAGTTGTCACAAATGAGCCCAGCAGAAGAAATGATGTGGTCATAGAGACCACCGAGGAAGTCGTGGAGAAGATTGACGTACCTAAAGACACCACTGATGAGCCCATTGATGAAAATGATGTACCTGTGATAACTGATTTCACACCAAACAGTGTTGAGCCAACAGCAGAAACGGATCCTCCATCAAAAAGCACTGAGGAACCTTCTGAAAAAAGTGTTGAAGCAGATATGACCACTGAAAACTCCATAGCACAAAATGTTGTGCCAGCGGCGACCACTGATGTGTCAGCCGAAACTTCCGATAAGGAAACCTCAGTAAATAATGAAGAACCAAAGGAGAACTCTGATGAACCCATAGAAAATGTCGACGAACCCGTACACAGTACTGAGGTGGACCCGAGCAGTAATCTGGAAAGGTAAAAAAACTATAATCATTTCATGTGAATTATTTGATACAAAATGTGTTCATTTATCACGAATCATATACCATCTTCAAAAAGTAACATATAATCATTGATATTCATGTATTTGAATTACGTTGTCAATGTGTAGTCTTTATATATATATCTCCATTCACAGCCATCACATCACAGGCACACATATTTTAATTAAACATGGTGTGAACTATTTTCCTGCAGTTGTAAGTAGAAAGCTTGAAAAAAATTACAATATCAAAATATTTTTAACTAAGAACTGTATAAAGACAGCATCTAACTCGTATCTTGTATATAAAAGTTTCAGCATGTTTATATCCTTTATCATTTACCTAACATGTCTTTAATATGCATGTTGATGCATGATTTAAACATTTATACAGCATTCAAAAACACCATTTTGGATATTCTAAATAAATAATGATTTTTTGTTCATATTTTAACTTCCATTAATTTCATAAGTGACAGTCTTATATAAAATTGTAAAAATAATATATTACTACCATTCATCATTACTATTTACGTCATCAATGCTCACATGCAGAGTTGTAACATAAATCTCTATTCTTAATCATAATATCTTTTAAAGTTCAATACATATAGATATATCAGAAGAAGTGATGTGCAATGATTTGAATTAAACAATTTCATGATACTCTTGCCTTTCGTTGACACAGGTTACTGACTGGCCTTGGGTCAAGTTCTACAGCAAAGCCCAAGCAAAACAGAACTTGTGGCTAGAAAATGAGAAAAGTCAAACCAGGAAACATTTTGGTTACAAAATGAGGAGAGTCGTATTGTTGAAGACGAAGATGTAGTGGGAAAACTGGAACCCCCAGATATTGAAATGAGGGGACGTTGTAGGAAGTACTTTAAATTTAAAGGTATTTTAAACAGGTTTATTTCATAACTTTCGATTTACGATTTTATACCATGAGAATTCAAGAATGCAAAATATACATGAAAATATAGAAAACGTCCAGACATACAAAAAATTTAAAAGAACATTAAATTTATATGAGACATTTTATATAAAATTGAAACTGTCATGAAGTTAGTCATGAATGAAATGGAATGGCATTATGTTACAACATTGATCTCAGGAACAGTTTGCGTTTGAATTATCAAAACCAACACCTGTGGTCTGGTTGCTGAATAATGTTTTATTAATATGGATTTTTTAAATCTTCTTTTAGATCTGTAATGGCTATTGGTATGGATTGAAGGAAGATCATGCATGCTGTGAATAGACAATAACTGGCATTACTTATTTTCATTTATTGAAAAAAATGGAACATTTATGAATAAACATTGCCATGATTGTATTGTTTTTAAATAATGTGCATATATACCATCATAGCTTTGTATCCAGTCATTACACAAACAAAATTAATATCTAGTTGCCGTACTATTATATTGACCATTTAAAGTAAATTCAATAAAACACAGATTAACAGTCCCTAAAAACAGATTACATCTCAACATAAGCAACAGAAAAAAAAATAGAAAAGAAAACATGAAAAAGAAACACAAAAACCACTAAACAATTCAAGTTCCTAGTGTCAAATGCAAAATTGAAACAAGCGTTACATGACAATTTATTTCAAATACATGTAAAAATACAAAAATAGAAATTAAAATATTTACAAATAACAAGGTATTAACGTTTTTATTTCTATAACAGAACTGATGGGAACATTGATTTGACTTTAAACAAACATTTTCCGAATGGACACAATGTAACGTGCGTTATTGGTGTCAAATGACAAAAATTGAAACAAACGTAAAACATACCAATTTATGGATGAACTCTTCACATTAAAAACAGAATGACATTAATATGAAATTGATCAATTATAAATGTAGCTTTTATTCTTTTGAGGAACTGATGAATACATTAATTTGATTTCAAACACACAATTTTTCATAAATTGACACAACGTAACGCGCGTTATTGGTGTCAAACGTGAGAAATTGAAACAAGCGTTAAATTTATTAATTTATGACTATTGCCTTATGAAAAATCAGTACACAACAATTCTTCTTATGAACTGTGTATGACATCTATCACATTATCATTTCTCTATCAATGTTATTGTGCTTTATCAAAGATAAACAAACCTTTACTGCTTAACATTCAGCTTGCACGTGACATATATTTATTCAGTCATTAAATTAACAATTCATAATATAAAATATTACTTTGTGTAATTCAAAGTTTATAGTATATCTAAAATTTTGAATTAATTCAGTCTAACAAGATATTTAAGTTGATTTATGTGCATCATTTATTTGTTTTGGGACACCATGAAACGCGCGTTATTTTGTGGGTATATCATAAAAAACCTTTTGAATTTAGTTGCTATGAATATATACTATCTCTAGAACTATTTCAAACCTCAATTTAATCATATTACTTCATGTTTGTCACAAAATTAACGGCCATTTCTTTACTTTAAAATTAGTCTTTGGTGTCCCACTTTCACGTAGCAATACCATACATTGACCCAACTGGTAAACCGAAACTTTACAAACCGTAATTGTTGTGGATTTTACACAACTCTAGTAACAATGTGAAGAAAAAATAAAATGAAGATCTACAAAGGAAGATGAAATTTGCTACTTTATTCGTTCTACTTGTGTTCTTCACACTTTTTATTTTCAAATGTAAGAAGTAAGTTTGCATAAGAGTCCCTATCCAACATCGTCCAACCCGTCTGTTTATATCTGTACGAGAGAACAGTTACCCTAATCTTGTAAGACTTTCAGGTTAGGAAAGATGTTCATTAATGGATACTATCTCCATAAATGGGTAATATGATGTAGGTTTGACCTTTAACGAAGCAAGCCTTTTACCACCTATTGAAAAATAATCATTTCAGTGACCAAACACTGCCTGAAAAAATCACTTGAACAAGTTTAATTGCTAGAAATGAATATGTTTTTACATAAAGGAGAGGGGAGTTCATTCACATGTTCAGCAAAAAGGAACATGTGTAGCCTTCTTTGACAGAATATGGAAATGGTATGGAGCATTTAGACTGTTCATGATTACAACCATAGTTGCCAACCCTCCCGTTCTGTGCGGGAGATTCCAGCACAAACACGGAAACTCCAGCAACTGCACCGGCTCCCGGTCGGGACCATAGAATCTCCCGCATTCAGAAATCTCCCACGCAAATGACCCGCATTCGGAGGTATCAGTGTTTTACTTAATAAGCCAGTAAATAATGTCAACAGCCGATCAGTACTGGTATTTCAGTCATGTTGTCTCAAAAGCGGAAATGTTTTTTGTCAGGCCCAATAGAATCTTCGTTACAACTGCAAATTTCAACCTGAATGGACGAAAGCTTTTCCATTCGTTAATTCCGGTGCCATGGGAAATGAATATCTGTATTGTACGCTGTGTAGCATAAATTTTTCAGTCTTTGACATTTTTTGGGGGAAATGGGGGAATTAACAGAACTTTTCAGTACACAATTGAGAATTTCCTCTCCTTTCAAAATTGGCTAAAGCATGTCTTGTACTACAGTCAGCAATGCTGACAATGAAAGAATCTTTTCTATGTTATAGAAAATACAGACTGACAATAGATCTGAACTGTCAAATGATACCATTTGTTCACTGATATGTGCAAAGCAAAATCAA